>CAKMRK010000550.1:0-35324 GCA_928213465.1 Penicillium sclerotigenum | reverse complement strand
AGAATGAATAGAATAGGGGGAGGGGTAGTAGCAAAAGTACTATATAGGACCATTACATACTAGCTGTTTCATCTAAAAAAGCAAATATAGAAATGAGACAGAAATTTTGGCGTGGACCTCCGTACTTAGTGTTTAATTAAGGCTAGATTGTCGGCGTTAGTAAGAAAAGCACTATCTAGTCGGGCTCCCTATAATATGGTAAGATACCACACTACCTATAAATCCAGGGGTTGCTTTAAAGGGCTTATCGAGCGGATTAATCGCTCTCTACTCCGTAGCTATCTACTAATCGCCGCTATTTAAAAAGAAAAACGAATTTGATTTTAAGGAAGGATCGCCTCTATTAGCGTTAGAGACCCCCCTTTAGAACCACTAGAAATCTAATAGATCGGAATCCGACCCACGCTCCTTATGGTCGATTCCTCCTATAGCCTTTCCGGTGGCGAATAGAGCGCCGGTAGGTCTCTCGACGTTTCTCGAGGATATTCACTCCTTCAGACTATACGGAATTAATGATTTAATCTGATAGAATGAATGGACAACAATGATAGGAAGGATGGGTCTTGATTCCTCTACTAAAAAAAAAACGAAAATATAAAATACATTTGGCGGGTGGAATACCGTCCCTCTGCTTATTCATTCCATCCAATCTTCTCCCCCTCCTCCCAGCAGAACCTCAACTTGACCTCGAACAATTCACCTGAACTACTCTTTTGGCCCCTTTCCAGCTCTAAATTTTTCATAGCTCGATACTGGACCCTACTTCCTATGTGTTCAATCAGCGGCCCCTTGGAATCCCTCCCTCCTGAGGTCCGGCGCCATCTCCTCGCCATGATGGAATTCGATGGATTAAGGGCTCTCGTCCATGCGTCTCCAGTATATCATCAACAATATCTGTTGGACCGCAAATCGTTGCTCTGTCAATGCCTCCACGAAACACTACGCAGCGTAACCATCGAAGCTAGTCTAGTTTGTCAATCTAGCTCTGTTAGCTTTTTAGATACTCGGACTCGGGAATCTGTCCCAAACTTTTTGAATCATACAAAGAGCGCCGGAGACTGCCTCGCTACTCTATTTTCTATGAAAGACTTACTCTCGTTGATATTATCTGGATCATGGTCTTCCACACTTTGGTTGTCGAGCCTCTAGCCAATCGGTACACTGCCTGGGCTCTGGAAAACCTCACCAAAGAAGCGGAATCATCTATAATAGGAGTTTCTGACTCTCCTAGTCAAAGTAAGGAGACGCGCATAGTAAGTGCTCTTTTAGCTATAGTGTGACTTGTTCAGCACTGGGCCACATAGAGAGACTTGGCCAGCATGTTCCGAATACAGCTCCACCGATCTTCTCAATATGCTTGCATCTTGCTTTGAGCCCTAGGAATTTGAAGAAATTGTGTGTGCTTATCTATTATCCGAGACGAAGTACCAACAGATCGTCGACCAAATTAGCTGGGATGTGAATCAAGAGAACCCCAAGTTTGACGGAAAAAGACCCCCCACTCCGGAAGGCGCGTTTGACATCGAGTCTGAGGTTCAGCTCATCCGTGTATCAGCCCCTAGCCTTGTTGACAGATGCTCATTGAATGAGAATCTGAATATTTATTAAAATGCTAACTGGTCGCAGGTCAAATCCAGATAAAGCTTGGAGAGATCATTATGTGAAGTTTGTCAACTGATGGACTCAGCATGCGTTTTTGACCATGCCGATCTCAGACTCGGAAATATCATCATGGAATATGTCCCCAAAGTCGGCACTATCGGGATCATTGGCCGGGAGATTGCTGGTTATTCCCCCACAGGATGGATACAAACCTAGCTTCGGTGGAGCAGTGGATTGGACCTTCTGAATCTGGGTGGCAATGAACCGCACTGGTAGATGTCGAATGTTCAGATGTTACTGTAGAAATATGGATTCGAGGATCATTCGGCACATTGGCTGTCCTGGCGGTACTGACTTGCCAAATTTGTAAAAAAGAGTTGCCAATAAATAAATTTACAAACCGGAGCCGCGAGTGTACAGTAAACACGATTCGATCATCTCAAATTCCGCTTCTGGGTAGCCCAAAAAACAACAGAACCAAAACAAATAGCATAAAACATCGATAACGCAAGGGAACTTCCGAACGGGCGTAAGGCAGGACGAATGCATACAGAATCGGATTCCTCAATGCGATAGAAGTCCTCCCGAAGCATATTCGCAGTTGTGTACGCAGAAGTCCAAGACTTATAGATCAGATCTTGGTATTTTAAGCCATCAATATTCGGGAAATTTTCGCTAGCGTACAGCCTAGCAACCTCTTCAGCATCTTCAATCTCGTCATACGGCCGAGTACCCTTTGAAATTTCGTAGATTAGACATCCTAAGGCAAACAAGTCGGTTTTGAAAGACCGGGGTGACCCTGGTGCTAAGCGATATCTATCTTCCTCCTCCACATATGCATCCATATCACCAATAACCGACCCAGCAAAGTCGCACAGTCTAAGAGATAGGTCATCAGCCACGAGGAAATTCCGTGGACCGATATCAGCATGAATGACACCACAGCTATGGATAAAAGCGACGGCATCGATAGCATTCTTGATCCAACGGTGTCGAATATGTTGAGAGATCTTGTTATCACGTAGATAAGTGCGAAGGTCTCCAAGTCGGTGATATGGAAAGTGCAGTCCTTGGTCTGTGGTTTCGAGGCAATCGAGGATGTTTGGATTCTTCGGCAGAGTCTGGTAGATAAGCTTTTCGCGGGCGATACATAGAGCCGATATGTATTCAAGGTGTTGCATGTTTTTGATGGTTGATTCGGCACATCCCGTGAAGTCGTGGGTGATAGGGATCTTGATGACTCCATTGCTATCTTCAAACACAGCCCCTGCTGCACCCAAGGCGATGAATCTTGCCCCGTCGGGCTGCAGTAGAAGTGGACGGCCATTCATATTAAACGAGAAGGTTCGAAGAGAAAAACTAAAATTGAAATTGAAATGGAAAGCGTAGAATGAGTGGGATCCTAGAGCGTAATAAATAGACCAGCCAGCACTTGCACCTGGGTAAGGGGTAGTAGAGCTTTGTCCAATTAAAATGTGAATACGCCAGCACGTGATGCAAGCCCAATTCTTCACCACCAACTGGTTCACAGAAAGCATTTGCAGTGGTTGACAAAGGTAGGCGTAGCAACATACTTTCATACATCAACTGGAGGAAAATAAGGGTGAAACTGCAGGAGTAAGAGACGTGAGGAAAGAATCAATATTTACAGACAACGAACAGTCGTGGGACATGAGGGAAAATGCGATGACATTCACTATTGCTGGCAATCATCTACGTATCACATATTCTGAGGATATATAACGTTGAATTAGGCTAGGTAACTTCCTAATATGAGTCCCCAAATTTCTCGAAGGTTACAAATGAATGAAAATAGTTGGTAATCAGATCCCCCGTGCCGTGCCGCTCAGCCTCAACCGGCCCGCCCCCACAGACCTCCACACTCTAGGGCCATATAGGCCCACACGTGTGATATGGCGTAGATCCCACTCTCTTAATAATAATTTGAATGGTAGATGACTATCACTAAATACACATCAGTATGTATGTACCAGTAGGAGAAGATGTGGTTGGGTCTTTACATTGTTGCCACAATCTGGGCAATTAAATTTGCGATTGGTCGTACTGGCCGCTGCTTTCGTCTTCTTGGTCACACCGCATTTATTACAGTCAGGATCTGCTAGAAGCGTGCCAGCCTCGACTGTATGTCCACATTTGAATGTGACAGGACCTGTGAACCAGGTACACATTTTGTACTATAGCGGCATTAGACGACGTTCCAATAAATGACCAGAAATTGAGGACTAACGTTGTAGGATTTGTATAACTTCAGTGGTATTGTTAATTTTGGGTTCTAGGTTTATGTGGGAATGTGGTGTTTATAAATGAATTGCCTAGCTAAGGGCGTCATATAGGATCTATGGAAATGAGCACAGTGAAATGTTAGACTTGAGATGCTCTCGCCAATTAGCTCTAGACCCGCGAAGGAACACAAATTGAACGGCAAAGTCTACCAAGACAAGCGTAGAAAAACCAGCTCGTGGAGAGGTAAAATGGAGGAACGTCACTGAGCATCGGTTTTCCTGATGATTATGCAAGAAGAGAACATATTCTATTCGCCATAGTAAGATTCACGACTTGTCGAAAGCTCAAAGTGTGGCGCTTTGGAATCTAGCTGAAAGTGGCATGCTTAAAGTTCTTGGAGTAGTCTAGAACTATTTGTGAACTACACTAATAGGGACAAGTGTACGGAGTACGGCGTAGTCAAGCCTGAATCTGCAACATTGCAGTTTGACCCCTCGAATGTTGGTGGCCAACAATTACAAATCGGCATATCCTTCCTCTCCAGTCTCCAACGCATGATAGCTCAGATAACGCCATCACCGCCCTAGAAATTATGATGAGGGCGGTTAGAGCTAGGAGTTCATTGGATGAAGACTCGGTGCCAAGATTTCTCCTACATAATAGGTCGACTCTGTTTTGTGGAGGCAATGTGATAGACGACGCAGGAATGAAACTTGCACGTACTTTTGAAGCACATTTAGCTGACGTGTCGCTTTGAGGTGAAGCTTGGTCTTGGCATTGGCCCTGGGGCCAATGCCAAGACCAAGCTTCTATCTTGTACTATTTCTATTCAAGGCCCCATCATTCTCCCTTCCTCACTGTTATCAGCCAAAATGAATCTCATTGATGAGATTCTTCGTGCAGCGACGCTTTTATCAGGAAGTCTACATGGATCCGACGCCCAGGATTTGCTCCTGCATCACCGACAAGAGTTGCAGCTCGCCTTTGACAGTATAGGGCGACTGCTAAGATCATCAACTTCACAAATCTCACCTGCCGCCGAACTCTCAAAACAATATGAGCCTTCTTCGCAACAAATCTCCCATCAAAATCGAGAAGGTTGCCTGGAAGCCGCAAATGTGTTGTCTTCAGCACCTCTCCAGCTCCCGGAGCCCTTAGGGTCATTGCATCGTGCAGCTGGCCCACAAACGAGCAATATTCAAGGCCTTGATACTGGCGCTGAACTTCAATTTGTACCACATTGTCTGGAACAGATAAAGAAAGACGAAGTTTCTTTATTTATGGAAAAGCTCCAGCGTCAACACAAAGCCATCCATACTTTCTTGAACCAGAATGAGGAGGATGCTATATCCAAGAAGGAGAACTGGATGGGCCAAGATGATCCTCGAGATGTTGACATCCTGCTGTCAGAGGGCCGTGCCACTCTTTCTCAAAAGTTTCGTGGATGGCTGGGCCGATACCTACGCGCCCAAGATTATTTAACCTGGGTAGAGGCAAAATATAGCCGTCCTTACACTGAATTTTTGGTTTTAGGACAGAAAGATGCAGATAATAAAAGGCAAGGTCACATTAGTGAATATTTGACCGTTAACAATGTCAACCATCTACAAATCGAAAAAATTCACAAATCGATAAAACATGGGCTCAAATACCATTCGATCGAGCATACCTATGGAAACTCTGGGATCTCCGCATTCCTATGTCAGATGTTTTCTGCATTTCGTGATCTACCTTATGCGCACCTTCCATTATTGGTGCGAGCGATTCAGCAATCACCTGAATGGTCTTCTCTTGCTGAACATAAGGCCAATTGGTTATCTAATTGCCGGTCAATTTATAATGAAGAGTGTGGTGAGACTAACGTGCCAACCTTTATGAAGTTGCCTTAGCTTACATATGAATAGTACAATATCGAGAACAACGTGGCAGGAAACATGCTCTGAGCGAGGAAAGCTTAGCGGAACAACCGCCGTCTAAGCGATTACAGTTGCCTACTGTATCGAAGGTGACCGCCGGAATTGAAACCACCAATACCGCAACAACGGATACCAATGCCGAACTAGGTTTCAACGGAGCTTCAACAACACCCATCCACCCCGAGTCGGATCTGTCCCACTGTCTAAACACTGAACCGGCTAATGACATTTCGTCTTCTAGCACTCAGGATTTGCCGCGAGATTTCACTTCATTTCAAGATTTTGACCCCTTACAAGATTATGATATTTTCCAGGATTTCGACCCTCTTCAAGATTGGGATATTCTCCAAGATCCAGGCTTTCACATAGACACGGAAGAGATTCTCAAAAATTCTGAAAACCTGCATCTCCATTTCAAACATACCACGCAGATGGGGCATGGTCACACTAGGCAAGAAAGCGAAAGCTACACAACCTCACAAAGAGATGGTGCAACGGTCCCTTTGTCCCCGAGGAACACATCTTTACCTCAGCCTGTTTTTAACATACACATATAAATTTGTTCCTTTAATTGCCATTTCTCGCTATACAGCCTCGTTTTTCACTTCATATATAACAAAAACAACATCGATATCTTCACCGGAAAGTGTCGGCTTATCATCGATATAGCAATAAGTATCAATTGGTAGCTGGCCGCCAGGCGAAAGGGTGGAAGTTCCGCTAATTGGGATGACCAATAGTCGTTTAGCTGGATCAGAAGGGGTTATATTCGCCCCTTTAAAGAAATGTCGTACAGTGCAGAAGAGTACCTACAAGGTAATCAATTAGCAACTTAGTATTTAACAAGGGAGGTGATATGCTCACGCTGATACTTTGATGTTGAAGTTCTTCCTTCATCTCTTTCTGTAGTGAGACTAATAATTCGGTGAAGCTCTTGCCACCATATTGCCACCCTCTTGTGTCCACCTTCAAGTGGTCTGTCTCATCTTTCTTGATAAGCGCCCTCATGGCATCGATAATTTGCTTCGATTTTTCCGGGATTGATTGAAGTCGCATTTCGGAAGAGGTGGCCCCGTCTGGCCGACTGGGGTTGATGTTCATATATTATGATAGTTGGGTGGACAAGTGGAGGGGTCGTAATCTGCAGGCCTGCCGGAAAGGTGAGACCATATCTCCATGTTGACTCAATTCATCGAGAATCAGAGGACAACCCCACCAAGTCTACACGTGACCTCACGTGTATGGGGTTGAAGTGGCGCGGGGCATGTGGATCTCCGAGGCAGCGGTGGATAGTATTTCGAAGAAGCCTAGATAAAGTCAAGGCTGGGATATTAGGTGGAGTAAAACACTCGACAATGCCATATTCATATACTTACATTTGGATAACAGCACCAGATACAACCTTTGATTGCACGAACTACACCAAGGACCTCTCCAATCTAGCGTCGCCGTTTGAAGTATTCACACTGTGCCATTGCCATGATCTCAAAGAGGAGCATCCCGAGAATGATGATAATAGCCTCGGAGTTGCTAGTATAGTGAATAAGGATGCGGGGGTTTCCACCTCTTATTCAGTCAATCGGGAGATCGGGTCTGTTCCTCAAGCCTCGACTTATCTCCACCATGCAGATCTCGAATATGATCTTTCAATAGAATGGGTCAAATGCTTACCAGATGGCGCACCTAGGTACGTACTAGAAGTATATGAAAGGTGATCAGAGAGCTAACGATAACCTAGAGGTCCTAGGGTGCACACTCTGGTGCGGATCGAAGATGGAAAGATGAAAACACAGAAGGAATCCGACATAATCCCCCTTCTAGATGTTAGTTCCGCTATTGGAGTGTGCATATCGAAGGTCCCGATCATTGGGGCTTTGCTGATTGTGGCCGTTCCAAATTTGGAATACTATATGTTAGTTTAACAACGACTCTTGTGGCTCTCGGGCTGACACCTTTCTAGATTCTATTCAATCAGAAATGCAGTCTCTAGCGATGTTGGTAGTCCTACTACCTGCCCCGCCATTGGGTGGAGTGAAATGTCGGATGTGGTTTGTTGGATGGAGCTACGAAGAAAAGCTCTCGTTCAACGACAAGCCGGCATTCAAGGCTGATACTGAAGCAGTTGTTTCTATTTGACACTGCTCTTTTGACAGCTGCTCCTTGTTAGGCGCGCCCTTTCACAATGCCTTTCTATATCGGCATCATGCTCGGCATTTTGGACAGATTATCGATATCTTCTTCCGATCCTTCCTACATCCGCAGTTCATCAGGTTCAAATTATTTATCCTGCTCAGGGGAGAATACTACGCTCATAATTGTCAAAAAGTATCGCTTTGCCTGATTTGTCGTAACACGTATTGTATATCGTTTGGAGGTCTCCCAGTCACTGAGATATCATTTTTGCCAGCACCGTTCCCAATTGTGTCTTCTGGGCTGTTAGTTGTTAGTTGCATATCCCTACATCCTATATTCTTTGTCCTATTCTAAGTTAAAGCCATTAACCCTATTGAAAGTAATGTAATTTAGTTGTATTTTGCTTTTGGCGTAGATGAATTTGATTAGCATTTGTCTTCTGAGCTTCCGACACACTAGAAAGGATTCAGACACATACTTGATTGCATTGAAAATAATTTGCCTTTGGTCTACATTGTTTGATCACGGCTGATATTCCAATTCCACCATATTCACATGTTCATTCAGGTGTTAACGTACTACTTCTCTTAATTGGTCCCGCACAAGTCCGATGTGGACGCTGGAAAGTCAAATTCAGTTAGCCCGAGGCCACAAAAATATCTTTATTCACCCATCAAGAGTATCTGGCCCTTTTCATCCCTAAGAGCAGTTACCCTTTCAATTGTTTCCCCCAAAACCTCTGAAGAAACGATAGTATGGTAGTCAGGGACACCTTGATACAAGACCGCTCGTTCATGGCTACCAAAAGGGAGCTTGTCACGTTTGAGAGGCCCGCGCTCCACGTATATTGATATAGTCAAGATCTGTGGATTTGTTAGATCATAGTCATTCCTCGTAGCTATTTGTATACTCATATAGCCATTGTCTCAAGCATCATCAAGAGAAACCAAAGGTGTCAAAGTACATGGTCGCGATGGACTTCAAAAACTAGTTTGGCATGAAAGAAGCGAAAGTGAAGTGTCTGGTTAAGGCTAATCGGGGATTTTCTCGCCAGTTCCTTGTAAGCCGAGTAAAGGAACTTACAATATAAAGACTTATGAATTGACCTTACGTTAGATGCGAATATTATCAGCTCGATCAATGATCAAACTTGTAGTCCGTTTTGATTAATCTCTTCCTTCTCCATCACTAGAAGTGCACATTGACAGACTTAGACCAGTCCAACTAGAAAGAAATCGAAAAGATCAAACCCGGGTAATTTTGAACTGATGCTGAGACTTATCCTTTAGACTAGCCTCCATAACTTCAATCCAGCTGGTTGATTTTTCCTTATCATCGCCTGTTTTGTTAACCACCGCTGTCCATACCGACTTGAGCTTCTCGCCACTTTTGAGGACTAGGCTTGTAAGACTGGTAGAATTTTCCTTTGGGGGACCAGCAGCCTGGAGATTGTACTGGTAGTAGTTAGAGGTAGTTCCTAGTTTAGCCGGCGTTGGCAGCTGGCCAGCTGTGACCTTCTGTGGCGTGACATAGGTATAACCGCTCGTGTCGTGGTTGGGATCGTCATCAGGCACCAGCTGGATGAAATTCGCGCCGTTTTGGAACAGACAGACGTCGTCATCTCCAGAGTAGAGAGTGATTGTTGTACGCGACAGGGTAATGTCGCTCTGGGTCTCATTCAAGCCCTCAATTGTGAGTGTCGTGACACTATTTGCGGGCACACTGGTACTTGAAATGGAATATTTGAGCTGTGGCTCAGGCGCAGCGTCAAAGGTCTTGATCAGGGCATGTCCAACATCATCAATGAAATCCTGAATGGGATCCGGGGGAGGTTGTCTGGCAACGAAGAGGTTGATGAACAGCTGAACAAGCATGAGGACTATTCCAATGACTGCAAGAACAGCCCCAAGAATTGGCAGAGCCACACTCATTGCTCCAGTAACGGCAATGACCCCGGCCTCAGCAGCGAAGTCGACAATGTCCAACAAAACAGTCAGGCCCTGGACGAGAGCGTTTAACACGCCAAGGACCTTGCCTGTATCAGACAGGGAACTCCAATCATTAGCCAGCGAGAATGACATGGCTACGACCAGGCCAATACCAAGAACGATATTGAGGATTCGCAGTAGATTTCCCGAGATGTTGAACTTCTTGGCCGCGTCTTCGTAACCCGGAGGAACGTCATCGGCGATACTCGTAACGTCTTGATTCCAACTGTCGCTGGCTCCCCCCTCCATGGGAACTCCTTCGCCATGAATGCCATCGCCTATTGCGGTACGGAAATCCTCATCTCCTGCAATCTCCTGGGCCACGCTGCCTAGCTTCTCATTGTTGCCTCGAATCTCGCTCGAAAGACTGTCATTGAGGGCCTCCATATTAATTTGGTCTGTGGCCGTTGTGGCAGGTTTGGAAGTGAAGGACTTGAATGCATCAATTGCCTTTCCGGCTGCATCAGCCACCATGCCAATGACTTCAATAATCACGGTTGCCTTCGCAGCATCAGACATGGAGTCCCAATTCTCCACTAAGCCCCATAGGCTCACAGCGGCAGAGGCCAGACTGACGCCAGCCTAGTGAAATATGTCAGCTTGATCATCTCGCAATATGTGTGGAAAATGACTGACCATGCATATGCTGGAAAGACCTTTCAGTTTGCCAACTCCCGGAAGCTTATTAAGGAAATCGGAAGAGACTTTGTCGAAGGCTTCCCCGGCCCACTTGAAGAGTGCAGATCCTCCAAAAGCAGCCTGCAGCCCTTTGCCTATATACGACATCCAAGTAGTTAGTTCTCTCATAAACACCGTGCTTTTCTCCAATATAGCAGCGGCTCTTTGCTCTGCGTCGGCTTGCTGATTCAACCCGTTCGCCACTTCGAAGTCATTAATGTCCTGCAGCAATGCTGCGCGAACATCCGCGGAAACCCACTCGTCACCATTCAGAACGGCCTGTATCAGATCTTTCATGGAATCATAGACCCATTTATACTGACTGTCCTGATCAGTGACATCAATATTTGCCGCTGCGCCACCTTCCTCTAATGCCACAGCCATGAACTCAGTGAAAAATTGATTTGCCCAGTCTGGGCCCGGATCCAGCGCATCCAGGATATTACATTGCTTGTTGACAACATTGTTGCCCTAGTCAAGCGCGACTATCGATTAGCTTATGCCCTTGGAAGATGCTGTATGAAGAATTGGTATGCTCACGTTCTGTATTGGCTGGTCTATCCAGATATCCATCAGATGGTTATTTCCGATGAGCTCAGTGTGCAGGTCTTTAGCCCATTTCTCAGGATTGTCATTCAAGTATGGTTCAAGTTGGGTTGCATATTTCTCCAACATGGACGCTCGTGAGCTCAGTCGGTTGATATCGTTATACTCTTCGCTGTGAGAGAGACTGTTGGGGCCATTACCTTCCCACCAGTACCAGAGATTCTTGATTTCTTGGTCTGTGAAAGAACCCGAGTATTTCTGCGTTCGACCAACATAGCGACATATAAAGGCCGGGGCGTACTTTTCTTTGAAGAAAGTCTTCAACTTGGACGGTAGGTTATCCGCTAGACTTGCTGGGATATCTTGGCCGATAATGGGCTTTGGCTCCCGGAGGATTTTCTCCCTTTGTTCGTCGTCCATGTGGTAGTACATCATCTGTTGAATGTATTGCTGCGTGCCGTTGTGTAGCTGTCCACTCAATTAGCTTTGCTTTCTCTTCAGTTTCGGGATACAGGGACCTACCGATGTTTCCTGGTAGCCATCTAGCTGCATCAAGTCATCGATAGTCATCTCTTTGGCCTTTAGCAAGCTCTTGGTGACTGGTGCAGGCTGAAGCTTCTCATCCAATGTGGTAGTCACACCTGGTTTGTAAATGGATGCATAGGCCTGGGAGACCCTGGATCGAATTTTATCTGCCGCAGATGAGGTTTGCGCAGTCCCCGTAACGAGATGACTGTTGTTCATCTTAGCTCCTTGATTACTCTGCACGTAATGTTATAAGGCTTACCGTTCACCCTTGTATCCACGCTTGGTCGGGTCGTATTCGAAGAAATAGCCAGTGAATGTTTTGTATCTGACGTCAAATGTGATGTTCATCTGCTGAAAGAGTGTTGGAAGCGTCATATCAATTTCCAGTCCTGACTGAAACCCGACACGGAATTTCTTTTTCAGATCGAGCCCGGCGTCAGAAACAAAAGGAACCAACGGAGCACGGCTGAAGACCACCTTGAATGTCTCCAAACCAGTAGAGTTGAACTGTGAAATGGCTTTGTAGAATGTCCCCAATTTCTGGCCGAAATTTTGGTTGATCTGGTCCCGAAGCTGCTCAATGAGCGGCAAACGCAACGCACGCGTTCTCACATTTGCTGAACTGACCATATAACCATCTTCTAAGGTACCTCCATCGACTGGATCTACTGGTTCGGTTCGCTCAGTGTCAGCAGGCCAGGGACTCTGATCTAGAGTCACATTGTATGTGCTTAGATATTTCCACGTATCATCCAATGTCTGCTGAGTGGTATGCAGTGTCTCCAGGTTTTGTGCATGCCCTACAAATGGGTGAAACTGACCCCGGGCAGGCATATCCTGGGCCTCTGACTCCAAGGACAAATAAATGACCCCATTTCCTGAAATTGCTAGCGAGTCAATCTGTACCGAGCCGTGTTCGAACAGGTGTTGTTGCTTCAACTCCCGTGTCCAGCGGAAGCTCCTGTCTTGGGAGTCGTAGGTGCTCCGTAGCTGGACTTCGTCTTGTACCAGGAGATAACCATCGACTAGGCTCAGAGTTGGAAGTTTATACCCATCTGGGAGCCGGCTGGGGTGGTGGGCTGTAAGAGAAAATCCTCTCGCAATACAGTCGATTGGGACACCCGTTGGCCTAGACAGTGCCTTCTCTGTCTTAATCTGATCTCTGAACGAGACTGATCTCTTCACTCTAGGACTCTTGCCATCTGGTGACTTGTACTGGCCGAATAACTCCCAGTTCAACCGCTGGTTGATACATTGACTGTCAAATTTCTTGAACATCGGCCACATCTCTTTGCAGTGGGACAAAACTCCCAGGCGCCTGCTACCGGGCACTTTGCGCAGCATACTGATGGTTCGTCTTAAAGTGTGGCCTGGAGCGTTCGTGTCCACCAGATAGCCGTGGAGATGAAGTGTTTGTTCGTCTCCAGGCAAGGTAAGCGCATAGACACGATCCAAGGTGATTTCTTTTGTTTGATCAATTGCCTTGATCTCCACAGCCTCATACTTGGCTCCCTGTAAGCGGAAGACGATGTGTCCCACATTTAGTTCACCGATTCGTTGGAACGGATTCAAGCTTTGCGCAGCCTCTGGATCTGCCGCCCGCAGCCCAGTCGGCGTATGAAAGACCTGCGAGCTTGGGAAGAAGGAGCTCTCTCCATCTAGGTATGTTCGTGTTAGTTGAACCTTCCCATGCTTTGATTTTTTGGGTGAATACACTCACTGAGTCTGATTAATTTGGCTTTCACTGGCTGGTTAACGGGATACCCAATGGCTGTAGCAGACTTGTTCGGATTTGCCTGGGTTAAGATTTGATCTGCAGGAGAGATATTCTCCACCATTCGCGATTTACCATCGGAGAGCATGATTAGAGTACCAGGAAGAATATAACAACCCGGGGCTCTACTACTTCTGTTGCCATATGGATTGCCCAGCACAGGTAGATAACTATCCCACAAATACATATTCCACTGAGCATCGGATGCTAATCGGCAGTTAGAATTTTAAATTTCCACAACAACAAAAGCAACACGACACTCAGGTGCAACTTACCGGTAGCTATCCAAAATTTAACTTCACGAGACTGCCCATCTTGGAAGAGGCGGAAGAATGCCGTGTTCCAGTAATGTCGGACTTGAATCTCCCAGCTACTAGTAAGCGTATCACAGTAAGACTTCCACTCGTTGATGATCTCTTCTTGGTCCGCAAGTCGATTCAAGCTGTCCTGCAACTCCTTGGTGTATGCATCATCCCTGGGGGATTTCATACCCTGGCTGTAGAATGACTTCATCACTGTGGTGACAGATGACGGGCGCTGTAGGCCAGTGGTGGCATTTGGGGGACAAAGGCTGATGGTGGCCACTTTCCCACAGAATGTAACGATTTCATCCGTTTTGTCTGAGTTTCCTTTTCCCTCGGTGGCCCATAGAGTATAGGACCATCGATTGAGGGTTTTGTGGCTCGCTTTGTTGTCAAAGTCAGGACCTGAGGCAGGGGAATTGCGAAAGGCAAATTCCCTGTTTTCAAAGTAATCCGCGAGCAGCAGCCACACAATACTGAAGAGGTGGTCACCCCTCGCAATATCTCTTCGTACCTCATTGGTAATGAACTCATCAGTTACGATTTGTTCCAACACATACTCTTTGAACCCTTCTATGCGATAGAGTTCATCCAGGTTGCGTTTACCCTGAGACCTGAGCTGAAAGTCGACATGTTCCCCAAGACAGAAGCTCATCAGATTTGTCAAAGACTCAAGATATCGAAGCTTTGAATTTTCCTACGCCAATTAGACGATCTTTCTAATAGAACTTGTAAATGAAGGATAAACTCACCGCGCTGACGAATTGCCTCAAGTTGTCAGAGTCGAGACTGCTATCAACACTAGCAATTCCGTCACTTGCCGCCGGCAACGACAGCCGGTAAAGAAGATCGTATGTCTCAAATCCGTCAAGACGAGAATTGTCGGCATCAGAATCTTCTGGGGGATAATTCGGTGCTCTGTCAATGTATTTCTGTACTGCGTCACTGTTATTTTCCGATCCAATACATGCTCGGACTTTGTTATGCAGTCGGTTGGCGAAGTCATCAAAGGGAAAAGCCTCTAGAGCACTAGTCCCTAAGACCAATTCATCAAATGCGGTTTGTAGTTCGTCAGACATGACGATTTTTGGGTCACAAAATGCTGCCTATTTGTTTTCCTCTCTTCTTTCAGGGTGTTATAGTATGTTTTCCAGTAAAGGTAACGATTGATAGTCCTGGAGCAGCTCAGACTTGAGTTTTATATCTTAATCCTTCGGATAAACTTCCTTGCAGACTGTGTGGGTGTCCTCATGACCTCTGACATAACTGGACAGTTGAACAGTTCCGAGGTTATCCAAATTGCGCAACGGATGGTAACACCACATCTGTGGAAGATCCGTCAAGGTGTTGAAGTGAGGGGATTACGATGCATCGCATTGGCTCAATAGCTACCTACGGAGCGTTGCAGCTAGCGAGGAGGACTGATTCGCTTGCCACTCTTTCTCTGGTGTCATGCAGGATTGCAATGCAGTTTGCTTGGGTCGACGTTCCACAATACCCACTAACTTCTCAGTTGTAGACTGACGTTTCTGTCATAATGTAGCTGTGACTTTGGAAACCGTCATCTTTTGCATATCTGCGGGTGCACGGTGCACTCTCTACTGTATGCACTTCGAGTCCTGCTAGCCCCGTTCAAAATCTATCAGCATGCCGTTGCGCCTCGGGCCGTTCCAGACCTTAGATAAACAAGGAAATAACCTTGCAGGAGCTGCGGCAGAAGAGGTGATCCATGTCGACTACCCCGCTCTCCGCCTGCTTTGAAACTGTATGTCTTGTAAACGCATCAGACAGGCTATCACAGCGCCTAGTAGACCACTAAAGACTTGGTCCTATTAGTTTTTAAGGTTCACCGCTTGGATCTTCCTAATGCAGTGAATATTATATACAATTCAAGTGAAATAACTCCCTGGTGAGAGTTTCTTATGGCTAAACGGCTAAATTTATAGCAGGTTAGTCAGTGTTATAGAAGTAGAATAGTTCGCCGCTTATAGAGCCTCTATACGTCGCGATATAGGAACTGGATAATCTAAAAGTCAAACTGGTTTAAGGTGATATTACAAATGTATTCAATTTAGCAACTTCTTCTGGGACAAATACGCATTCGTATTGTCTTGACCAACGTCTTGAAACCATTGCTAGTATGAATCAACACGAATACGGCCGAAAGGACTAAGCCAACCTGTTCCTCCATAAATAAGTAATACAACCGTATCAACCACACTTCGACCAGCCTACCAAGAACTATAATTTGTTGAATAGGAAGGTAAATGAGGGGGCATTAGTTACAGCTCCACGACCAGCTTTATAGCAATGATTCCCCCTTTGGACTTTTCCAAGCAGATTCAATATGCTTTAAACCCCTGCCTACAACAAATTGTGGTGGGAGACACTGGAGCTTTCCATACTTCAACGCAGGCGTTACATATTCCTCCCAAACAGGTGTCACAACATTCGCTGGCAGCAAACATCATACCAGCATTGACATTCTAGGGAAGATTGGTAGCAGGAGGAGCAGGATGCACGCAAGCAATTTGTCCTTCACCCAGCTTAGCAAGAATGGCGATGTCGTGAGCGCAAGTCTCGGGGGTAGCTATAGCATCAATGATACCAACGAACACGCCGCCACTCGCTCTGACTTCTTCGCTAACCTTGTCGGCAAGCGCAGCATCCTTGCGGTTGAATACTTACGTGAAGTCCGACTGCTTTGGCAAACTGGGTTGTCATCGAGCCAACAGATGATGAGCCGCCGTATATAACAAGCGTCTTGCCAGATAATGGCACCCCCGTATGGAAGGCCCAGTGCCGGTGTAGCTATACCAGGCATGGCAAAACCGGACTCCTTGAGGGAAAGCACGTAGACAGCCGCCTCCAATTCTAATGGCACCACAATGCCATCCGTGAACGGTATTTCATCAGGGAGTATAGGCGCCTTTTTTGCAGGTATTACCGTATAAAGAGCAAATGCGCCATCCTAGGAGCGCCCACTAGTTAGATTGATAGCATGTCTATTAAAGAGAGGTAAAATTAGGTCAGCATACCTTAAGCTCGATATACTAGTAAACAAAATGCCCAATTACACGATTCCCTTTCTTGAAGCGCTCAATATCATTCCCTACTTCCTACGCCTCACCGGCGATGTCGCAACCGAAGATGGCGGGCCGTCACTGCACAAAGACCCCAGAGTCTTGCATATGGCGGTCCAGTGGGTTGATAGCAACCGCAGCGTTTTGGATAAGAAGTTCTCCTGGGCAAGCTGTGGGTAGGGGAGAGACGGCTTTAATGAGCCATGCTTCTTGGAGATGGACATTTTAAAGAAGAATTGGGAGGTAAATTTGTTTGAGAAGAAGCGCGAGAAGGTAAAAGATGCTTATAAGATGTTTGACTTGAGCAAACAGTTTGATATAAAAAGCAAATTTGGGCATAACACACCAAACTACAAGTAATTTCGCATGTCGGAACTGATTTCAAACTCAAACCATTATTTCAAAGCAAGTGGGTAGTAAATATTACCAAGTATAAAAATTGTCATCTATGCTAGCGGTGAATATCCACTAACTGTATACAACATAAGTACTCTAACTACTTTGCCCAAGTATACTAAACATTTGTCCCGCTTGCAAGATACTCCTTGCTGAATGGATAATCCGAGTAACCCACTGCCGACTCGAAGACATAAAAAGTGTTTCTCTTGTACGCATTGAGCTCCAGACCTTTCTCAATCCTAAACACGAGATCCGGGTTGGAAAGGAAGTGCCGGCCAAATACGACCATGATTTCCTTGTCCGGGTATTTCTCGTCCACCAACTTACGGGCCTCATTCGATGTATACCCACCAGCAATGAGAAAAGGTCCATTCCATAGATCGTATGCAAAATCCAGAGCGTCACGCCCATCGTAATCTTGAGAGCCAGAAACCCGCGACTCGACAAGGTGAAGGTATGCAATGTCCGCCTGTCTGGCTTTGCTGATCACATCGGTGAACTGCGGGATGGGATCCTGCATTCTCATACCCTGGAACGTACTCCAAGGGCTCAACCGAAGTCCAACACGCTCGGGGCCGATGGCATGAACAACCGCTTTGATCACGTCGTCAAGAAGGCGAGATCTATTCTCCACATTTCCGCCGTACTCATCGTCACGGCTGTTACTGACGTCTTGGATAAATTGGTCGAGCAAATATCCATTCGCGCCATGAATCTCGACTCCATCAAAGCCGGCCTGAATAGCGTTCTTCGACGCGTTGGCATAATCCTGGATCGTCTGCTTGATCTCGTCGGTGGTCATGGCTCTGGGCACCACGTCGTCTTCATCCATGGGAATAGCACTAGGCGCTACGATATCGACACCTTCTGTCCGAGCTACATCAACATCCGCCGCACGGCCCATAGCGAATAGTTGACAGAATATGGAACATCCCTTGCGATGAACTTCATCAGTAATAATCCTCCAGGCAGCTACCTGGTCCTCATGCCAAACCCCCGGTGCGTGAGGGAATCCACCGCAGGCTGCTGATATAAAGGTTCCCTCGGTGATGATCAAGGTACCCGGTACCGCAGCGCGTTGGCCGTAGTATTCCTTCATGAGGGGTGTTGGTACTCGGTCTTCAGTTGCTCGGAAACGAGTGAGTGGCGCCATTCCGATGCGATGTTTCACTTCCATGTTACCGATCTTAAGGGGCTTGAAAAGGCGTGATTGAGGCATTGTCAAGTATGTTAGGATGGCTGTTCTCTGGTGAGAGACTTGAGAATATTTGACCCATAGTGGACTATTAGGGAACACCAGGTATTTGTACTCGACTTTCCAGTAAAAATATTCTGCAGTTATCTGATGACTGTTAAAAGCTCTATACGAGTAGGGTAGTAAGATACTTCTCAAAGAGGAAAAAAGATACTTCCTGTTAGGGAAAGGCTAACGAACTTGACCATTTGCGGTTAGATTTATCACTATCGAACCAATCAATCATCTAGAATATGAGGTTAGTGTGGCATAATATCCGGAGAGTTTCTCACTTCCAGCCCTAGAAGTAGTTGGCGCCACTTTCGCATAATTGGCCAATGACAAATAGAATAAGCCTGTCATCAGTTCCAATTTTGGCTATGTATGATTTGAAATCAATATTTCAACCCTTTAACCGCTTAAGCCCAACAATAGTTGAGTAAATGAAGCCCTTGAAGAATTTCCTTGATTGAGCTAGTCTAGAAGGAATTTTCTTCCCAAAAGGCCTTAACCTGGGACAAGAATGCTTTGTCGGACCATATGAACTGCTTAAGAATTACAAGCAGTTCTGGCCATGATGTATACAGCCATCTAAATCTGCTGTGGTTCAGACGTAACAGCTGCACATAGCCCTGTCGTATTATCCCTACGGGGGCAAAAGCACCTCCGATGTGCAAGAGCCAAGCCAACAAATCAGGAGAATCGTCCCACACTGGACTATTGCTCGCTGATTCTAAATTATAGAGTAATTGTAATGAAAGGTGGGACTGGCTGAAGTTAGCATAGCCCAATGAGAGACTGGGGGACAAACGCAATCAATAGTGGGATTACTTACCGGGATGATTGAAGTCCGCCATATTTTGCAGCGCAGCATAGTCGAGCATAGATATGCCGCTGAGTAGCAACATTCTGATATAGATGAGCAAGCCCGCAAGCTTACTAGCCTCGACTGGATGGACGCTTGGTGGTTATCAATACGTGCCATTGGCATTACCTCCTCTTTCCCAAGGATTTCTGATTCTCGGATGCATTGCAATGCAAATAAGTCCTTGAGAATTTCAATAAAATCCTGGCCCAGTGAATAGGAGCGACTTTGAAATCCAGGTGGAAGAACAAAAATGTCCGGATGGGAAGGATCTCTCCTCCACTGGAGCTCGGAAAAGGTTTTGTGGTCAACAACTCGGCTCGAGCCTGTCATAACCGAACCATTTAAGTCTGACCTGTCGGCCAGTGTAAGATTTAGCTGTCAGGAAATGCTCCAAATTACTTACCAGAAGATCGCACGTTTGATATCGTCACTCAAATGGACTCGCTTTCTTTGGCATACGTCAAGAATTCGTTGTATTGCTCCCATGTGGAGCTGGACTTGATGTGGCATTCCAAGCTGGACCTTGATAATAAAATCTTAGGCTCTTGATGACAGAATTGAAGGAGGACTTGGACAAACCTCTATACCGGCGAGTAGTAGAATGGCTCCTATAGTAGACTCTGTAGCAACCCTATCCGGAGAACTCATTCTTTGACGAATAGAGCTCAGGGCCTCGCTTTGGTATTCGAGACACTCCCTGCTGGTCATACCTGCTGTAAGGGTAAAAGAAAATGTGAGCATGATAGCGCTCAGAAGAGCGTTGTCATCTAGTCCATTTCGAAGGACGGAGCGGAAGTTTTGAAGCACAAGTTCATCAGTAACACTGAATACCGGCTCCGTAGCTTGTTGAAACTTTTCTATATCCAAAATTGGCGTGAGCCATTATCGGACACCGGGTGATTTCCAAAGTCTTACCCCGGTTTAGCAATACCCGTAGTATTGGGGACTCGGCAGCCAGCATTTGGAATGGATCGGAGGAGCCTGCAGTAAGAGATGCCGGTGATGTGATAACAACTTCATTTTGTTTCTCTTTTCTCATGGATTGACTCTGATTGTTTGCTAGGCATGCAACATAGAAATTATGGCCCGAGCTTTGCTGAAGCCTTCTTTTGTTCCTAAGGCCGTGCGCGACAGCATGCGATCGGGCTAAGCGCTTCGTTGTGCGGTCTTTTGAGTTTTCTATTGGAATGAAAAGGAATTTATCGCCTGAAAAGGCAGGGTTAATTATGAGATATGGAGTCATGCCCGCTTCCTTGAAGCTCTGCCTTACCTGTATCGAGCTCATTGTGTGTAGTCATCGAAATGGGTCAATATTTATAGATAAATCAAACGCTGCCCATTGATCAAAATGCGTGCATATTCTTAAGAAAAGCAATGTCTTTCTATGATATGCACATCCCCTTCATAGGCATATAATGAAGTGGTTAAATGAATATGTTGTCCAGGGTCGATGACCGGGCTCCTCTAGGCCTGGGTTTGGTTGGATTACAAATCAGACGCACTGCAGCCAGGCCCAGGTGACCTCGGAAGGTTCCCGGGCCCCCGGCTTCGGCATCTGGCATATCGGTGATAAGGTTTCTAGGTTTGATCGCGGCCCGCTCGGCTAACCAAACCTTAGAAGATACACCAGCAGCCTTGGGACTCGCGAAACCAAATAACATATAGGACGTATTCCAAGCATCTTTCCAAGTAGGCATGCAGCAGTCAACAATGGAGAAGCCACCCAGTCCAACTCCGAGAAAGCACCGATAGGCTAACACAATGGCAGACACAAACACGATAATATAACGTATTTCACATGCGAGCTGGCCACCTTAAAACACCATAGTAAGTGCGATAAATTACAACTTGATATCCCAACAGCGGGGTCCACAGAGACTTGTCCCCATAGCTTCCCGCTTTCTGGGTGATACCTAGCTTCTTGGAGGAGTTTAAAGAAAGTTCACGACTTAATGATTGCAATATATATATTTCTAGGTTTTAGCACTGTAATTTCCAGTAATTTTTGAAATGATGGTAATATTGCCTCCTACCTTCTTTAAGATTGATGTGTAGTGCCAATGAAGCTTACCAATAGCTATCGCAAATAAGGACATAAAATAAAATCTTGGTTGTTGAGATATGAATGGGAAATATATCGCATTTACTATGGTGTTTTGGGGGTGTCCAGCTCGCATGTGAAATACGTTATGCATTGATCTCAATCACCACTCAACAAAACATACGTACATTTACATCACTCCACTACCAGGCCGTCATACCGCCATCGACCCGAATATCCGCAGCAGTGATATAGGAGCTCTCATCTGAAGCAAGAAAGCTAGCAACAGCCGCAATCTCCTCGGGCTGACCGACGCGTCCAATCATGATTTTCTGCATCACATCTGAGGTCCACTCCGGATCCTCAAGCAAAGTTGCAGTTTGCGGAGTCTGAATAAGACCTGGTGAGATTGAATTGGCTCGGATACCGTGCGCACGGCCTTCCATAGCCAACTGGCGTGTCATGGAAATAACACCACCTTTCACAGCTGTGTGGGCGATACCAGGCACTGAACGAACCGAAATCCAGCCATTAGCAGAGCCAACGTTGATAATGGATGCACCGGACTCCTTCAGATGTGGCCATGCGACACGAGTCAACAGGTAGACCAGGTTTAACTCCTGGTCAACTGTTTTGTACCAGTCGTCATCCTTGCCGTCGTCGAGCCAGCTCATGTGTGCCGTTCCCGCATTATTGTACAACACATCGATGCGTCCATAGTTTTTGATGGCTAGCTCGACAAGTCGCTCGCAATTTTCACGTTTTGTGAGATCGCATGAGGACATGGATATCATTTCACCACCTAGCTTTCGTACGGCTTCGATGGTTACTGCGTCGTTTACGTTGTTGATGTCACAGCCGACAATTTTAGCGCCTTCCTGGGCAAATTTGAGAGCTGCTGCACGTCCCATGCCGCCACCTGTACCCGTGATAAGGCATATCTTGTTTAACAAACGGGATGCCATGGCGGTTAATTTGGGGTTGGTATATGTCAAAAGGAAGATTTGAAGAAAAGCTGCGGTGAAATTGTTTCTTTCTGGGAGAAGGAAAGCCACAGAGGGCAATATAAGGGGGTGGCCGGTTAAGCAAGGATTCGGTAGGACTCAAAAAACTGTTCGGTAGTATCTATTTCAATGTTTGCTTTTTCGAGGAATCCAATCAAGAAAGCGCTTGAATCTGTTCTCTGTTGGTTCCCCACATTAACTAAACGCCGCACCAGTTATCGAACCGGAAACTCGGTAGGTGCATATTCTGGCTGCACGATACAAGATCGAAGTGGCCGATTGCATCCACCGATGGACGAACGGGTTCGATAGCGTGTCGCTTTAAAATCATTCCCCCTCACCTTGTAACCGATACTACCATGCTTCTTAGTAAAATCAGCTCCTAGCCAACCGATAGAGATAAAAATAATTAGCACGTACCCCTGGCTGACCACGGACATCACCGGACTTTCGATTAAGTCCCACGCACATAATTCCCAAACCACAACGCTAAGCTGGTTTGGGCTTCTAAGATGCGAAATGACTCGCCAAATTTCACTGGGATTTGGGACCCGATCAGCATGGCATGTGGGAAACTTCGAACCTCCTTTGGGCTTCTCAAGATTAGACATAGACAGTATTAGCATCGTTGGTACTCAGTATTCTTTACTGACTTCTTCCGACCCCAGGAGAAATTGGATAACTGAAGCTGTGGGGCCCAAAGGAAAGGCGTACCACACTGAATCTCAGGGTCCCACCGCCGCACTCCTTCGTTATTCGCCCGATTGGCCATCTCAAGAGGCGTACCAAGAACGGATATTCGTATGTGCCTTGCATATAAAATCTTCCAGTCTCTAGTACATTGTTTGATATAAAAGCAGTGTGGTATTGATAAATTATTAGCGACTCTTCGTTACGACATCCAAAATACCATCCATCAGCTAGGATTCTGTCTAACTCAGGCAATATAATGAGTGATGCATCACATCAGAAGAATAATCTTTGCCAGTGAATCTCGTCGTTTGATCATCAATTCAGTGCTGAGAAAAAACAAATTCCCAGGTATTTCCAGAGCAACTAGGCCGACCAAAGTTGGTGGTCTTCCAACACCAGGCTCTCGATCTCACCTGCGAAGGCTAGGGATCTCCTCTAATTTCAGACAGAGTTGATCATGGGCCCCCACCCCCACCCCCAGGTACGATTAATATAAGACCGTCTAATTCGAAAAGGCGCTGAGGACAAAAAAAATAAGAGGATAAGACTAGCCGAGCGAACCAACGAAGATGTAGGTGATTGGAGTAAACTTCCATCGCCTGAGCACGCTCTCCCAACCGATATCGCCCCACTTGATGATATCCTAAGAATTGGACAGGAAAAAAACAAAAACATAATGGGACGAGCCGGGATCGAACCAGCGACCTTGCGAACTTCAGTCGCACGCTCTCCCAACTGAGCTATCGTCCCATTTGTGATGAAGATCGAGGCGCAGATTGGCATCATAAATCTGAAAAGATGACCTTTAGTGCTCGGACCAGCACCACCCAATTCCCTTTGGTTCCCACGAACCGGGATTTCAACATTAACCCTAACTCACCATACATTTTGGCTTGCCAAGAAGATCCAATTCCTACACAGTTGCAGTTTGACACCCACATCACCAGTTTCTGCATACAACATCCATCATGTTGTATCGCAGGAAAGCATTCAACGCAGGCTGCTTTCACTCAATCTGTCTGGCATTCTCGAAGTTCTTTTCTAGTTTCATTATGTTACAAATTCGAATGGAACAGATGAGGGATCTTTAGTTCTACAGGGGGTGAGAGAGAAGTTCATAAACACGGCCTTCCGTTCGATGTACGAAGGGATTAGACAATTCTGCAATTTCTTCTCGATATCACCTAGCGTCACCTTTACAGGGTATATTTCTTACATGCAGTATGGTTCTATCTTTAGTTCTGTAGCATTATCAAGATTTATACCCAGACGGCAAGAAAAGGCCGGAAGGGCTTAATATATGCGGAGGACTTTTCATAGATGGGAATAGGCGGCCGCTTATGTAGCTTTGTAGGTAATTTTTAAATATCTTCCGAAATATATTTTGGGTGTCTTTTTTATGTATATTTCCCCCTGGTTGATGTTGTAGCTAAAATATAGACGGTAGAAACGGCTCGGGTGTGCAAAATAGCTTTTCTATATACAACCTTTTGGCCTTTCATATTAAGGGAGGGGGGAGATGTCTTTGGAGTATAGTGGGATATCAGCATTCCATTATTTGGGGAATTCCCCTAGGAGAAAATATGTGATCTATGTCACAAACAGTGAGAGTCCTCAGAAGTGCGGGTTTTTGGTCTACGGTTATTTTCACATAGGAATAGGAGATGTTCTGATAACAAGACTACTTGATTCGTCTAAATTATGATATGGCTTCCATTTTTAATCTCAACTTACGTCCCGATATTGTCCAATCTTGTGGATCAGAGAGAAGTAGGAATTGCAGAAAAGATTTTGATACTAAGTAAGATAGATACCTTCCGTATTTTTGGCCGGTTCAAGAGGAAAGAGGGGCTACCTACATAGATAGTACCTATTATCAAAAAAAATTGCATTAATTAGACTGGTTGGCTTTCCCAACGTTATGTTATGCATCCGGCTTGTTAGCAGTAAAAAAATGCAAAAAGATATGGGACGAGCCGGGATCGAACCAGCGACCTTGCGAACTTCAGTCGCACGCTCTCCCAACTGAGCTATCGTCCCACTTGGGATGATGGTCAGGGACATGTAGAAACCATGAGTCTATCACAACCTCTCAAATTGGGGGATGAATCTAGTATTTTCACATTTTCCTTTTTACCAACATCGAATAGGTAGGTATAAACAAAACCATCTAATGACAGTTGTTTTCTAAAATATATATATATAGTAAGTAGTATCAACAGTGTTCAAAAAAAAAAATTCGATATAAAAAGAAACGGTTGCAGCTGTACTTAAAACCACCGTAGTTCCAAACGAACGCTCGGTTGACTGTTGATCATCGGTTTTCAGTGTTTTCCGAAAACCGCATCATCCGTCCTCCACCGAGGTAGTTGGTGTATTGTGTATGTGGCAGTTAAAAAAACTGCAACAAAGAATGGGACGAGCCGGGATCGAACCAGCGACCTTGCGAACTTCAGTCGCACGCTCTCCCAACTGAGCTATCGTCCCACTTGTGATGATGTCATGCTCATCATAAGGACACATATCCATATTCCTAATGATAATCGAATGCCGTTTGCGGCCGAGCAAGATTTAATTAGTTAAAGTATTAATAAAGCCAATAATTGAACTAACTAAAGAAAGGAACTCTGAATTCCTTAAGTGTCTGAAAGCTTGTGTCATCCTTTTATGCCGCGAAGGTTATCCACGGTATCCCTCTTGAAATCTCACATTCCACTCTCTTACAGCCTTTAGGTTCTGTGCGATGTGCATTGATATCATGGTATGTAGGCATGTTTGTTATTTGTGCCCATATATACGTTGGGTGTACTGGTGCATATGAATGCCTGCTGGGAATTTTTTACCATCTAGGTGTGTGTTTTTTTTTCTAGAAAAAAAAATGGTTAAACCTCAGGTTGGAATATATATAGTCATGTATATATATATACATACATATACATATATATACGCCTTCTCACACCCAACACTACAAATA
The DNA here is from genome assembly GCA_928213465.1 of Penicillium sclerotigenum. Lineage (NCBI taxonomy): Eukaryota > Fungi > Ascomycota > Eurotiomycetes > Eurotiales > Aspergillaceae > Penicillium > Penicillium sclerotigenum. The sequence goes on along the minus strand of CAKMRK010000550.1, from coordinate 9,317 downwards.
CACAGTGGCCCACACCACACAATCGTCATCAGATTCTAACAACAGTGTTCCCGGGCCACATACAGGGGAAAACATGCACGCGCCACAGACAGTAAGGAACCAGTATAGGAAGTGGCGAGGATACGTACACAGATATTAAACACAACGTAAGCTATATAGTCCTATTTTTGTGGTTGAGGCTCTTTTTTTGGCCCGACAATAATTTTATTATAGCTTTCCCGCTACATAGCCTCGTTCGAAGCTTCACTATAAAGGGTAGGTGGTAAGTACTACGTACCTAACCGAGGACCTGGCATATTGCCCCATCGAGGACAACAGATCAAATTGGGAAAGGTTTTGACGTCTCGATTACATGCTACATCATATCATAGATTGAAATAATCGGTGGCTGCACCTCCAATAGGCCTGTGCACTCCGAGATATTACGTGGTTATTATCTATCGCATTCGTAGATGCTTTTTAAATGCGGAACGGGTGGCGGCGACCAAATCGTCTCCGATCATTGCTTATTATTGCCCTGATGATATCTACTTGGGCATCACTCTTCATCCCAAGTGGGACGATAGCTCAGTTGGGAGAGCGTGCGACTGAAGTTCGCAAGGTCGCTGGTTCGATCCCGGCTCGTCCCATATCTTTTTGCTTTTCTTTTTTGCAAATCATCTGACTTATATAACCCGTATATCATTTTTTTCTCGCATGGTTAAAGCCGAGGTACGACGAGCCCAGATTTACTGAATTTCCCCACTATCGCGAAAGAATAGTCGGCCGCTCATCTGGCCGTTGTCCTTGACGACGTGAGACTGATAATCCTCCGACTGATCTATATCAGGGGCATTGATGTAAGGAGCCTGGTGTGTTCCTACAGCTTCTTTTTCAATGTCTTTCTAGTTGCATGCGAAGGTAGTAAACGGCGTAAATAGACCACAAGCTACCTATGTCATACGTAGGTTATATCGAAGATGGTTCAGCGGCCAATTAAAATACCTCCCAAGAGCCTTCCTCTTAGGGTGAAACCTAGTCAATTATTATATTCTAATGAGATATAAGGGGTTGCTATAGGCGAGGAAGTTTCAGTAATAGAAGCTAAGCTGAGTAATGCTAGCACTTTTGTTTGGACGACAAACCAGATATTTGTCGCTTGACCAACATGCTAACTAGTTATCTATGTCTTTAGTTTGTCGCACTGTTCCTAGGCTCCTAAGGCTAGATTCATATATTCTAATAAAGCATGACTCTTCATCCCAAATGGGACGATAGCTCAGTTGGGAGAGCGTGCGACTGAAGTTCGCAAGGTCGCTGGTTCGATCCCGGCTCGTCCCATTTCTTTTTGCATTTTCTTTTTTTGGCAAATCAAATTGACCTATCTTCGTTTTTATATCTATCTACACATATATCGCAAAAAGTCTGGATTCGGCGAGAGAATCTATGTGGTGACCAGGAACAATACAAGCAACGGAGGCAGATATACCTCGGTTTGTCTCGACAACCTTGGAAACACCTTGTGCTCGCTCGGACACATTGCAAGAAGTCCCCAGGTAAGAGAGTCGTTAAAATCAGTGGTTGACGTTGACTGTGGAAAATACTCCTCAGCTGCGTATTCGGAACATATGAAAAACGGCACTCAGAGGCGGCTTGTCACCAGTGAAGATATATAGGTCGGGCCAAAGAGTCGACTTGTATTCTGGTTCGGATTCTATCCGATACTAAGTTACCGATTCCCCACGATGAAAAAACTGTCATCTATCAAACCTGGGAGTCTAGTAACTTAGCTTCTTCGACAATATTTATGTCTCTATGCACCGCGTATTTCGATATCTCTGACCTCTCCTAACGACAAAGCAGAGTAGACGCCAGTCCATAGCATGTAGAACTTGTCCAAACCCCCTAAAACAAACAAAACACGTCGATCGAGACTGTAAGGGGAATTGTGGGATTGAAAGAACTATGCCAAGGTGTGAATTGCCATCAGCAAGACGCGTAACCCGAGCAGCCGTTTATTAGGTTCGGATAGTCTCCAAGTGTGGGATAGTTCATGTTATCCATAACCCGCATACCCTTCGCATGACCAATGCGGGTATCCTTTGTCTAAATCCGAGCACATGGCCCTCGCGTGTGGTGGAAATTGTCACCCCGAGAAGCATGCATGGGACATGGGGCTCTGCGTGACCACTGGGAGAGGGCTTTGTGCGACGTCGGATATCACTGAATATAAGTGACTAGGGACCTGATATGAACTTGAATCCAGGGCGTGTTTTGCTATCGCGAGTAGAATAATATCAAAACCATCAGCATGGCGGGTATGGATTGTCGGTAAATGAGTGTACCACCGATCAATCTAACCTCCTACCTAGGTAATCCAAGAAAACCGCCGTGCTTCCACTGAGGACATTTCTACCATTGGGCCCCAGTCTGAAAGACTGTGGCATGGAGTGAGCGATGTGGAACTGAGGCTGAGTCTCAAATTAGTCTCGTTAAATTAATGTATATGCAATACCAGCACGCTGATCTGAAAGAAACCACCGTGTTTCTTCAGGGCATCGAAGAACATCCCCGAAGATATTTCCTTTGCGGACAGCGCAGAAATGATTGCTGCAGAAGATGTCCCTCACGATACCGGTACCATCAGCATGATGTCATCTGATTCTCAGACAATAGGACAATGTGGAGATGTTCTTCGCACTTGGAATTCAGCTTACAAAAACAGGGTAGAGCATGGCCTGCTCCCCGAGGATGAGGGTACTGGGGCGGATAACCACCGAGTTAAGCGGTATGTCAGCAAATGGAACTATCAACCCAGCCCTGGCGCAAGGTATCAGTCACGATGTGGGCAGCGTTGAGGCTGGCAAACTCGCCGATCTGCTAATCTGGGAACCTGGAAGCTTTGGTACTAAGCCATTCCAAGTTCTTAAGAACGGATTTACTGCTTCGGCTCAAATGGTATATTCTCCTACATCTTACATGTATATAAGTGATGTGCTAACAATTGTCACAGGGTGATCCAAAAGCATCTTAAGAACAACTTTGCAATTTATACCCTTCTCCACTGCTCATGGATACTTACTGTAGCAGGATCTCTACCGTTCAGCCGATCATAGCGCGGCCGATGTTTGCGGTAATTTGGATCCAGCCCTCGCCTCATACATGAAGTCTTTATTTCTCTATTTAGACACAATTGGCGGAGCCATGTTAGGTTGGTGACTATTTCATTAAAGCGTACCTTATTTGTCGTGATTATTTAGAGCTACCGGTATAGAATTCCATCGTAGTTGGTTCGACCTTTTGATTGATGGGTCATAATAAATCCGACTGCATTCCTCTTTTACTCATCTCTGTATACCTATTTACTTTTCTTGCCTTTCATCACGCGAGCAAACTACTTCTACTCCATCCAAGTGTCCCACGCCAATCACGGAGGCCAGAACTTCACTTAGTAAGCTAATACGAGGCTCTTCAGGAAAGTAGTCTACTCACTTGAAGAAGGCATAATGAAAAAGCTATGCTAACAAATATTGGATTTTAGTCGGGCTTTTGCGAATGGAATTGACAGTCTGCTCATCTCGTATGTCACTTCATCTCGAGTCTCAGCACCCGTACTGATCCATGACGGCCCTGAATGAAGGATCTCGCAAAAGTTCTTTTGCGGTCGGCCGTTTTTCTGGGTGGTAGATAAAGACTTTCGACATGATAGATTGCACATGTTGCCGCTCGACCAGATCAGCATCAGGACGAAAATATGCAATTTTCGCAGCAAGGTCATTATCTAGATCAGGAGATTGAGACTGATCATACCATGAATCAAGTCCGCCGGGGTGTGTATAAAGGCCTTTCCACTGCTCAGGTAGCGGGCCTAAGCATTCAACCATACCACTCACAACCCCACCCTCGAGAAATGTAGGAAACGGAGGAAATGCAAGGTAGAGCATAGAGAAAATAGCCATGTAGCTCCACATATCGCAAGCAAAACTTGGCTCTTGCCCATGAAGTCGATCTGGAGAGCAATAATGCATAGGTGGGTAGCCGCGTTCAGTGGTGAGGTCGCCGATTTTCTTTGCTAAACCAAAATCACAGAGATAGAATTCTTCTGTACGAAGGTCTTTAGGAACTCTGACAGGGCTCACAAGCTCGCCCTTTTTCCAGAGATCGATAAATGGTATTGTCTGCTTCAAAGGCCGACCGAGTAACTCATACTTGGCGCTTCTGCTAAGACCATCGATAGGAGCCATTCCCCACATACAGTTCCTTGCATTCAAATCTATAGCATTTTTCTTAGTATATAAGAAAAACGAAATAAGATAATTCAGACTCACCGCGATGTATGATTCCAGCTTCATGTAAGCTTGCCACAGTCTCCAGTAATTGTCGAGCAGCAGACATACGAGAGGCCATGGGAGTCACTTTTAAGGTAAGAGTGCAGATGGATGGCCCTTTCATAGGGAACACCAAGACCCTATGGTAACTTCCATCGTCTCGGGGTAGAAAGAAAGTCGCGGTATATATAACCAGGCGAGAAGTATCCTGTACCGTTTTGATAATCTCATCTTGGATTCGAGTTTCGTTGTCGCCCCATTTCCCTAGGGCCATGACTTTAAGGGCCACGTCTCTCTTATCTTGTAGGTCAAATGCCATCCAGACAGTTGAGCCACCACCAAAGCCAAGTTTATGTTCAACCAGGTACCTCTCATTGAGCACTTCCCCAAGGCGAACGGGATAGAGAACATTTTGGTTATTTTCTATTTCGTACCTATGCCATGGCTCAACAAGCTCTTCGAGATCAAGTTCCTCTTCTTCATCCTTCACGAAGTCACCAAAATCCGTCGTGTCTCCAGGGGACACTTCAGTGTTCGCCATTTCAGATAAATGTGTGTGTCGACGGCAGAGTGGATGGATAATGAGAAGATTTGGTGGATGGATAATGAGAAGATTTGGTGAGGCCAAGGCGGAGGGAGATCAAGCAATATAGTGCCATTCGTCACACCGCCCTGTTGTGACTCCTGGATGAGCGCCTATATAAGATTATAAATTTAGAAACTGTTATTTTAAAAGGGAGACACTACGCCGCGGAATAAGTGCTAATTGCAATGATCAACTTCATACGCTCAGCCCCAAATCCCTTCTTTCTGGATCTCACCACTCGATTCATGGGGCCCACTAGGACCACTTTTCTTGCCGCCGCATATTTTAATTCCTGCCGCTTTTGTTCATACTTGTGAACTAGTGGCGCTTCGCTGACACATGACATCCTCATGGCAGTCTAAGAGACAACCAATGACACGGTTCAATGCTCCCGAGGTCGGCGAGCAATCAGTTCAATAGTGAGGTTTTATTTTTCAGATTCAAAAATCGGGGGTGGGCAAAGGGGTCGTGGTTTTGTAGCTTACCTCCGCCTTTGAACCCCCCACCTTTGAATCACTTTGACCTTCTTTCGGAACTCGAGAAAACCCAACGATCACATCACATCCTCGAGGCGTTTAGAGAACCCGGCCAAAAAAAACTTAGATTAAATCAAATTAAAGCATATAAAAATAGGGAAAAAAAACAGAAAATTAATAGCAATACTAAGAAAAACAACTCGGGGGCGGGGGCAGAGGTGATCAGGATCAAGCAATCTTGTTTCTTCCTGTCCTAGTGCTTACGAGCATAATTGCACTCTTGAAGCGGCAAGCGAAACAATCTACAAAACAAGACCAATCCCCGCTATCGGGGTGATTGTGATCCGTGATACAGGAAACATTTGTGATCCGTGATACAGGAAACATATGCAGTAAAACCGCGCGGCTAAACCGATTGGAAAGGAAGAGCTTTCTAATAGCTCTAACATGACGATCTTCGAACATGGCGCGTATCTATTGGCCATTAACAATCACTACATAGATTGCGTACGCATTTCCAAGAGGGGAAGTAGCGGGTTTATTTTTGACCTTAAGTGCTACGACGACCCCTGTTGGCTGGACTTCTTCCTGTATATATATGTGTAGGTGTTGGAGACATCCATGAGGAACCATCAATCTTGATTCTCCATTTCTACATCAAAAAGTCTCAAAGCCTTTTTTTATCTCGTGAATATTCTCACCTCTATCATGTCTCTTCTGAACACCATCCCCGCTGAGTCCTATGTGGGCACCATTGATGGCATCAGTGTCGTTTGGGGCCCAAACGCAATTGCCAACTTACCTACAAACGCTGAAGCCTACAAGGTGGACTTGAATGCATTGAAGAGGGCCACCGAGAAAGTGGCTGTCGCGTGTGCCCGAAGGATAGGGAAAACCTCTGTCCGCATCTTGTATGAGGCCCATATTTAATCCCGGGATTTGACCACATCCATGGAGCACCCTAATTATTCTGCAGGGGATCGTTTCACGATTCAACTACCAACACAGCGACTGGTGAAACAACGCCGGACCCATGCCATTGCTCAATTTCCCTCAACCCAGGAGGTACCAAGGCCCATATTTACGTGACTAGCCCCCGGACGGTGCCGATCGAAAGCATGAGAGTGGTGGGAGAAAGTGTTGTTCCGAAAGGCTCCAAAATCCGGGACACAAACTTGTCTATTGGGCCCTTACCTGCTATATAGAGCAATGGGAATAGTCTCTGTTTTGCATGGCATGCTTGGCCATCCGTCAGCTCCCAGCCGGCTCGATGTACATAAACTGCTATGGTTTTAGCACCGCGCTTTCATTGTCTTCTATGTTTGGATTTGTGCAAAGAATCGTGCTATGATCCGAGAGTTTTGGAGAATACGAATCAATCACTCAAGCTAAAAGACAAGTCTTAGAGACCTACGAGCGAATCGCTGTTGAAGATCATGTTCTACCATAGGCTAAATTCGATCATCTCAAGTTCCGCTTCTGGCAAGCCCAAAAAACAACAAACCAAACAAATAGCACCAAACGAAACCACAAGAGACATTTTGAAGGGGCATAATCCAAGACGGATTCATACAGTCTCAGGCTCTTCAACTCGATAGAAGTCCTTCTGAAGCATATTCGCTGTTGCGTATGCAAAAGTCCATGACTTGTAGATCAGATCTTGGTATCTGAAGCCGTCAATGTTTGGTAATTATCCTGAATCATGCCATGGAGAAGCTCAAGCTGCCACAATTCAAGTTTCGGCGCCATATCTGTCCAACTAAAGCTAGATGAGGGAAAGTGGTTTGTTGTGGAGACAGCAGAGGTCAAAGCTTTCGACATTATGAACACTGAGAGAGCTCAAGGACGTAACGTTAAATCGTAGAAAGCTGTCTATAAAGGCCAGCTCCATATACATTGAGCATAGTGATAGCTCGCGTATATTCAGATTTACGCGACGCAGTAGTGCCAAAGCCATGTCACTTTCGACAAGCCGTAGGCATGGGGCGTATCCAACCAGTCAGTGAGAAGAGTCGTCAAAGAGTCCCAATGGAAGCTCTGCCATGAAGAATCATTGGGAGGTTCGAGACAGGTGAGCTGAATGACCTTCAAAGTCAGGTTGCAACCCTTGAGGACAGCCAATAACAGCTGAATATGGTGCTCATAAGACCCCGGTTGTGTCATATCAAACATCTGGTAGTAATACCTCTCCCAATCCTCGTAGCCCTTCGTGTCACGAAATGCCAATACCAATTCTTCAAGTTGAAGAGGAGATTAAAAACGAGATTTATCAAAGTAGAAATGCGTCCATAAATTGCTGATGGTACCTAAGTTATTCTTTCATCATACTTAAGTAAAGTTCGCGTCGTTTGTCAGAGCTCTCATCGACATCGCAGACACAATCGCGTTTTCTGCGTTCTAAGCACGATTTCCACCACCGCACTATTTTAACTAAAAGTAAGTATAAGATCTATACTATTGTAACATTCCCTACCTTTGTCCGCTGATGCTGACATTCTTTGCAGGCAGTTGATAGTCTTCGTAGGGGGGGGTGCAGACATAGTCATATAGTGTGTTGAGAGTAGGACAGTTAGCGGAAGTAGGTGGGGTGACCGAGACAACTAGTCAGATAGCTGGCCAAAAAAACCCTGCCTAATTCTTCAATACCGCCTTCTTAATCGAGAAACGGTTTCGGTAGCTGCATATAAGCGCCCACCGAGACTCTGAAACGAGAACACGGGTCTAGCGTCCGCAGCGTACACTGTTGTCCAATGAAAGCCACTGCAGAGACCCGCTCCTATAGCAAGCTGATAAGCCAATGAATGCAATCCTCACTGAACAGCGTCCGGCTAAACCGCCATCCGCAATTTGTGGTCGCCCTATATCTCAAGACCAGCCCAGGCCCAGAATAACTAGGAGAGAAATAGCATGAAGACCTAGCTCATATGACGTTTACCCTTCTGTGCCACATGTACTCTTCAGTTGGCTGTAATATGTCGGATCAATTTGTATTGTAAAAATAGGGGGTCCAATCAATGGGTTTCAACTCTCTGTCTTTCTGTATCGGCTCTTCGTACAATTTATATGGAGCCTTGATTATATAACATTAATTATAAAATATGTAGGATTAATAAATCCTCCGGTATGCCGGTCTTTATACTCCGACACACCCCCTTAGCTATCCTAGTATGGGATTGCTAGACTTGGTAGATCGGTATAGTGATCTTGCTTAATGACTAGGCCATTAGATAGCCTATATCCACTATTCTAAGTATCTATAGGAAGCTCTTATGCTTCTACCGAGAGAGTATCTTTGTGAGTCTATCTGTAACCATACTCGCTGTCGCCACCTATCGCACTATTATACGTCCTTCTCTAACCTCTTACTAAAGCTAATAATGATAAATATCGATATACCGAAGCTTCGTTTCGAAGGTAGTATCCTCACTAGTAAGTAGGCTAATCGTTCTCTTATTATCGTAGTCGATCGTTATATTATAGGAGGGTTTAAAACTAGTCTTCCGCACGACCTAGTAAAACCTAGACCCAACCTAGACCTAACCTAGTCTAGGTTAGGTTTTGGGTCGAACCCTTCGACCTAGTACTAGGTCTAGGGCCCTAAACTAGGTTATAAACTAAACAAACATACTAAGGATTCTAAATATATAACTTATATATTTATTCGCGGTAATTTTAAGTATTTGCTTTACTTGATTATATCTAATTTTATTTATAAAAAGGGTAAAAGAGATACATATAATTAAGGATTCTTTATTAAGCAAGCTAATAGTATTTAAATAAATTATCTTCCCTACTTTTACGTTTTCTCCCTAATACTCGTGTCTATATATAGGTTAGTGGTAATAATAGCGAGTAAGGACGACTATATTCACTTATAGGTAAGGGCCTCTCCTCCGGTATATCCTCTAGTCTATCCTTAATTATAACCTTAATTATATCCCCTAGTTT
>CAKMRK010000549.1:0-36128 GCA_928213465.1 Penicillium sclerotigenum | reverse complement strand
TACGACCATAGGGTGTGGAAAATAGGGCTTCCCGTCCGCTCAGCCGTACTCAAGCCACACGCCGGTGAGTTAGTAGTTGGGTGGGTGACCACCAGCGAATCCTCACTGTTGTATGTTTTTGTTTTTTCCATTCTCTTTTTCTTTTTTGTTCTTTGGAAAGTCCCTCTTGCCACCCTACTCTCTAGCCCATTCAGCCCGTTCACCTGAATTCCCTAAACACAACTATTCTACACCTAAAAAAGGATAACACCATGTGGTGCAAATGCTCCAGGGGCATCATTGTGCTAATCAGTCGACCTCCCAACCCACCCTTTCCGAAAGGCTTAATAAGCTTTCATCATATTACTGTGATACCTCGATGCAATGTTCCTAAAAAAGGGAGGCGAAGCGGGGACATCGCACAAAGAATCTCAAACGCGAGGCGGTATAATAAACCACCAATATGTTGGTTAATCTCGGTTCGGCATGGATCCAAAACCGTATGCTCAAGAACATGAACTAGCTTTCATTATCTTTCCTCAAAGTCTCATTCCTAATAGTGTATTCTGTCGGCCATGGGTCGTGCCGTACCGATCTCCCCGTCAAGGCTGATCACCGTAAACCCACTTCCAGAGATGAGCCACTAATAGCCAATAAATCTTTGCTTAGCCGCTGTGAGGATACCCTGGCCCGGTGCAGGGGATCAATCACCCTATTTTGTCTGCTGCCATGTGCATCACAATGAGAATGCCATAAGTGGGCAGTCCCTTTTCCAAGGTCGAGGATGCACTCGTTAACACTTGGATTCCAATTCTCTTTCACTGAGAACACAGCCATTCCGAGAGGAAGTGAATGGACGCGACATCTCTCCCGGCTCTCTTCAACGCTTTGAATCTAGGGACGGGTTAATAATCGCTGACATGTTGCTGTATTCATAGTAAATAGGTCGTTGACCCGACCTTGTGCCAGCCCGCAATACAAGCCTTACATCTGCCAGTGCTGATAGCTCACACGCAGTGTCCATTGGCTCAAGAGATGATACACAGGTTCCAGCAACGTCGGTTGTTGTAGGTTGAGCTCTACTTTCCTTCCAAGGGGGCAATCCTACTAGCCGTGGATTGTCTTGGACGTCATTGAGAGATTATAGATTGCATTATTCAAAATCCTAGCCCCTCATTAGCTTTTTAATGCCGAATAAATATATAATTGAGATACCCGTATGGTGTTGATTGAGATATCGCTTTATTAAGCCTGCGAAAGCTCCCCGTCCAATAAGAACCGGTATAGTGAGGTTCCGGGGAGGGTTCGCCGAGTTTACAACCACTTCGCACGCCTTGCAATATAACTTCCACCACCCACAACACCTGTAACACCCGTGAAAGCGATCAATGATCCATACCCACTCCCATACCCATACCCAGCGTCACCCTCCCACGGCAATCCCTTAATAAGAGCCTCACTAAGGGGCCCAGAAACTAAATTCCCGACGCCCCTTCCAGCAGCAAGGCAGGCAAAGACCATGCTTGATTCGGCTGAGGGCCCTTTGTGGACTACCTCGCGCATGATACCAGGCCAAGTACTGGTGTATGAGCCTGCGAAGAGACCGTACACGATTGAGAAGATGAACAGAGGAGCGAGGGATATGGAGAAGCCCCAGATGAGGAAGACACCGATAGAGGAGCCCACGGTTGAAATGAGGATGCAAAGCGTCACGTCGAGTTTGTCGATGATAGCACCCATAAGCACACAGCCGACAACGGAGGCCAAGTTGAAGAGGATAACAGTCAGTGCTTGGAGAGAGGTTGAGGCACCAATCATGCCCGCGTAAGTCGGGAGGTAGATGGATGGCAAGAAAAACCCGAGCGCCTCAACAATATTGCAAAACTCGAAGATGGCAAAGGTGGATGTAAACATGAATCGGAAGTTCGGAGCTGGCGGACTGGGGTGGCTATCTACGATCGGCACACGCGGTTTGACGAAGTAGACCAGCGGTGCAGTGAGAATAAACAGCATGACTGCAAAGCCACGTAAGGTAATCCGGAACCCGTACTTCCCCAACAGCTGTTCAATGACGATAGGGAGAACGACGCCGCCGATTCCGGTGCCGGCCCACATGACGCCGAATGCGAGGCCTTTTCGTCGATCGAACCACTCTTCCATTAGGAGGATACATGGGGCGTAGGCGATGCTACCGCCGAGCGCATAGAAGATTCCTTGAGTTACGATGAGGTGATTGGTATTTGTGGCGAGCGAGCTCAGTCCGAGAGCGACACACATTAGTAGCACACCTAGGCCGCAGCCGAAGCGTTGATATTTGGGCCATTGTCTGTAGGCGGCGAACACAAGAGGGAGGTCGAGATACATGATTCCCTGGCGCATAGAAGTTAGCTCCAGTCGGGTTGGAACATGAAGTGTTCAATTGTACCATAGCGCAAGTTCCGACGACAGCAATATTACCAGTGTCCTTGAATTGAGAGATATTGCTGTAATATGCTTGGAAGACACCGAAGGTGAATGCAAAGCCCCAGACGAGAGCCTCCATAACGAAGCACGCAGCGAGGAACAGCCAGGCATTCATTCCGCTATCCATGGGCGGGACTTGCGGGCCATAGTGAACACTCGATACATTAGTACCGTTAGTCGTTCCCTCTACTAGAGTCTGCGGCCCCTTTTCCGTCTCGTTTGTTGAGGAGTGTGATCTCGTAACTTCCTCCATTCTCAGACCCAGGGTCGACGACGACCAAAGGACGAGCAAGCAGGGAAAAATTGCCTGGAAGATGGAACTGGACTTCTGGATTGTGTGAAGGCTAAAAATTCAATACTCTTTAGCTCACCGTAACAAACATGTAGAATGCTTTCTAGGGCGCCAATTTAAACAAAAATAAGCTGCGAAGTCATATGGAGAAATCATCCACAGGGCGTGGAAAGAATCATCATTGACTAGGCCAATCAGTGATAGTTTACAAGGCGCCAAGGTATCTACCTCAGCACTAGTGGCCATTAGTAACGGACATCCGGAATGGGCCAAATTGACAATAATTAGGGTTTCTACCACGTAGACACACTTAGTAATCACCACTAACGGAACCATACGATAGTTAGTTAACTTACTAGAATTACAGTTACATAAATCTCTCTATATCAACACTTATACTTAATTGATCTCACTATAAAGGCTACTTATCTTAAACACCACGTAGGAAGAGACTTCCCCAGAGCACTCCAATTGTTCATAGCATCTCCAACAGTATTAAAAACTCCGACCGTGGCGAGTTCACTTGGGGCTTCGTGGAAGGATATGACATCTTCGCGGCAGGTGTGGTCATCGGTCATCGTTTGCCTTACTGTGAAACCTGCCTCATCATTTGCTGACGCAAGTATTCTAAACAAATTCATGGCTCTGTTAACCACCGCGGGGGAGAGATTTGTCGGCCTCAGGGTCTTCCGCAGTGTGCTCTGGGCTCTGTTTATACCGTCTCGGGAAATCCGAAGTTAGATCATATCGTCCAGGAGCTCCCTCCGATAATTCCAGATGGTATTCGGAATCTCATGGCTGTAATTCTGCGATAGGATAATTTCGTGGTCGGCCTTGGAAAATAGGGTATATTCACACTCCATCGGACATTCGCCGGACAGTGCCGACGGCGAAGGTCCGATGGATGAAATACGTCTACTGCATGACAAGTGTATTTTACCTGGATTAAATGCAGCTTCAGGTCTGGAATTCTCGTTGAGAGTTCAACACCCGCAGTTCTGTATCATGGCCCTAGGTCTCACTGATAGGGATCCACCCCACTCAAATATCCATACTCTATCTAAGCCCGCCGTATACGTCCTTAACAAGTGGAATGAACGAGCCCGCGCCCACACAAGAACTCTCTTCAGTATTGTTTGAAACGGAGCCAATGGTTTCTTGGGGTGGATCAAAACGCCTCAGCCGTTTTGATTCGAGGAGCTTACTTCACCGTAGATAACGTTACAGGTTACCCCAAGTTGATCGCGATCGGCAAGCAAAGAGTTGGAAGTGGCAAGATCGACTAAGACACTTGTGCTAAGCGTAGAATCAAGATCTACAATACACGTGCCGCGGACACACGAGACGTTGCCGTGCTAGTCGTTACGGTTCCTTGGCGAAGGCTTGGTAGAGGCTTATGTCGTCCAAACTTTTACTTGGCTATATCAGCTACATATATATATATATGTGTGTGTGTGTGTGTGTGTGTGTGTGAAATAGCTACATCAATTTCATAGAAATCTTAGACGACAATACACTAGCTCATGATTATGTTTCCAAAGTTGTTATATTCAGGTTTAGTCATAGAGGTAATTCCATGCCAGATTGCACCAAGGCAATATCTCATATTGGTTGTGGACTGCTCAATTGCTACTAGCACTAATAGCTGGGATGCAAGATATGATGACTGATGATATGGGTGATTGATCTTTATGATAGCAGATGTTTGGTCATAACAAGTCACATCTCACTAGACATACAAATATATTGAATTACCACCCTGATTGTTGACAACAAAAACTGGCGAGGAGAGCGGGAGGCAGGGATGGGATTGGCTTCGTTTGATCCCTATGACATCCACTGCTTCTTCGGTTGCTTAGTAAACGTAAACTCTTGAATCAAATGTAGCTTGACTAAACAGCCTAATTTGGGTGTTGCAAGACACCCTCCTTTCTACTGATGCGATCAAATCCCGCGGATGAGATGTCGGGATCCTCCTGGTCTCAAATCAAACCTCTGTGGTCCCGAGCAGAGTCTAGGGCCTAATGTATATACCGCTGCAGTGACAATCCGGAGTTCCGCTTGTCCCTATGATCTTTTGGCCGAGTGATTCCCTCGTGATTACACCTATGGTGCCCTGGTCATGTGACAATGTGGGTCCTGGCTGATCTGTCAGACTATAGACAGTTGCTTGTCTGTGAGGGAAACTTTCCTTTCCTTTTTTTCTCTTTTCTTTTTGAGACAATTGATAAACAGACCCATTAACTTAGTGACAAACCCAGGCTCCATCATAGGCCCTTCTCAAGGAATCCGAGAGTCTGTATATACTACCCAGCAGCTATGTGTACGGTCGGGAATAGAGTTAGGATCTGGAATTTTATACATTCCAGTAGGTTCTATGTTGTATATTAGGAATAGAGTTAGTTACAAAGAAGCCTGACGAAGCTTATCAATATTGGCTACATTAGATGAGTATGCGGGCGTATAAATTAGATTAATATCGTTTTTCGGGTCAAATATGCTTGAATTTCGGTGTCATATGATTTACGGAGTACTAGCAATCATCATCATCAGTTTTATAGCATTCTTCCCTTACTTTTCTTTTTGATGCTCTTCTACAATATAGTCTACAATATACCAGATATATGCATTACTTTTCAAGTTGAACAAATGCGCATTTTATCAGAAAGTCACAATCGGCAATCAAGTTCGAAAATTAGCCAGTTAATTTAACGATATTCCCCGTAAAACCAACCGATCAGTCATTTTATTCCACGTGCACCCTAAGCCAGGCCGGCCAATAATTAACTTCCGATATCTAAACCACCCATTGCCGAAAGTTGATCCATCTCCGAATTTTCGCTCTCTATTATACATTCCCTAAGCCCAAACCGCTGTAGTGGATTTTTGTGCCAAACTAAAAATCACGGATCAAGGTGACAATGTGTGAAAACGATCTGCAGGCTGAGCGACGTGCGTTGCATTTCGGGCATGATTGGCCCTGATTGCATTTCACCGTACGCATGTGCATTATGCTTCGGGTACCTGCACCGAGGCACGAAATTATATATATTGAGCTGAATGGTGTAGTCTTTGTGATAGAAATTCTGTGAATAAGTTACAGCATTCAGCCATGAGTGGAATTTCCTCGCTCAAATTGCTGCCCTTCGTGGCTAGCTGCGTCTTTGCTGGTGTCAATTATCCTGAGATTCCGAAGGATTTGACTACGCCATTCCAGCAGCGATTGGCAGTCTATGGACCTGACGGTAAGAAGACGACGAGATATAATGAGTTTGAATGAGGACTGACTTATTCGTCTCTAGCTGTATCTGTTGGTTGGAACACCTATGAAAAGCTGGATCAGAGTTGCGTGAGCTATGGCCTATCGGCAGACAACCTGAATACCAAAGCTTGCTCATCTTTGTCGACCAACTACGACCCCTCCCGGACATGGTCGAACGTCGCCGTCCTCACTGGCCTGACCCCTGCGACAACCTACTACTATAAGATCGTGTCCACCAACTCGACCGTAGGCCATTTCCTCAGTCCTCGCGCTCCCGGTGATAAAACCGCTTTCAACATGGACGTGGTCATTGATCTAGGTGTCTACGGCGAAAACGGCTACACAACCTCAAGCAAAAAAAGGGACACCACCCCAGTCGTTGAACCGGAGTTGAACCACGCCACAATTGGTCGCCTCGCACAGACTATCGACGACTACGAGCTCATTATTCACCCCGGAGACTTCGCTTACGCTGACGACTGGTATCTCAACTTCGACAACTTGTTCGATGGTGAAGAAGCCTACGAGGCTATTCTGGAACAATTCTACGATCAAATGGCACCAATTGCAGGCCGCAAGCCCTACATGGCCAGCCCAGGAAACCACGAAGCGGATTGCTCGGAGATTCCATACTTGAACAGCCTCTGCCCCAAGGGCCAGAACAACTTCACTGAGTTCCTGCACCGTTATGAGAACACTATGCCGCAGGCCTTTGTTTCCTCGTCAACCAACACAGCGGCCCAAGCCCTGGCCCGGAAGGCCCGCTCACTTTCAAACCCACCCTTCTGGTATTCTTTCGAATACGGCATGGCCCATGTTGTGATGATCGATACCGAGACAGATTTCCCTGACGCACCAAGCGGCGTGGATGGCTCCGCCAATCTGGACGGCGGACCATTTGGCACCGCAAACCAGCAGCTGGACTTCCTGAAGGCTGATCTCGCTTCCGTCGACCGGAGTGTCACACCCTGGCTCATCGTCGCCGGGCACAGACCGTGGTACTCAACTGGAGGATCGTCGAACATCTGCGAACCCTGCCAAGCGGCGTTTGAAGGCCTGTTCTACCAATACGGTGTTGACATCGGTGTTTTCGGCCATGTGCACAACTCGCAGCGGTTTGCGCCTGTTGTTAACGGTACCGCCGATCCCAACGGCATGCAAAACCCCAAGGCACCCATGTACATTATTGCTGGTGGCCCCGGTAATATTGAGGGTTTGAGCGACATTGGCAGCAAGCCTGCTTATACGGAGTTTGCATATGCCGATGACTATAGCTACAGTACGCTGAGGTTTTTGGATGAGCAGCACTTGCAGGTTGACTTTGTGAGCTCTTCTACTGGAGAGATCTTGGATTCTAGCACTTTGTATAAGAAACACGCGACGGATTTCGTGAACCAGTGAGAGAAGATTGGGGATAAGATATGTATCGTGGGTGAGAAGTTAAGTCTGTGTTGATGAAAGAATGTGGTTGTTAATATTTCTGCTTTAATATTTTTTTGGGCACTAATTAGACGTATTCAGCAAAGGGGTATATGGCGCCGGCTCGCGCGGCTTCGGCCTAATACAGTAGAGTCACTTTACAACATATGCACTGGGAAGGCGAAAAAAAAATCAAGTATCCACCCACCATTCCTTGGCAGATCGAGCATTTAATATAAATGATGCGAGCATTTGTACTCCGTAGAAATAGTCCAAATGCTAAGGAATGGTCGTATAAAATGCGTATTTCATTAACTGCTAAACCTATTAACTGTAGAGTGCCTTGTTTTTTAACACGTGATTGATTATACAGAGTGCAGAACACAATGCCATTGTTCTTAGTTATGTAAGTTATATTAACTAGTTATTGATTCTAGGCTTAACTAGCTACCTCCATGAGCCAAGGCTTTTTTTGGCTTAATAATACTTTCTATATTAGGCTAGCGCATATGCACCGAGTTGTATGGAGTATTAATTAGTGTATTTCATTCTTAAGAATTAAATCAATTAAAATGGAATAACTATAGGGCTTGGCATGCTTACAAATCTACTGCCAGAAGTACGAAACTACGCAAGCTAGCGCAAGAATCCTTTGTTGAATATGTCTATTTGGCCAGCAAAAACAGAATGTATTTCTATGAAAAAAAAATAGTATGAATGAAAAGAAAATAGAGAAACAAAGGGGAAACGCCATCAATGCAAATGTCTCCGCATGTCATCCAATGTCCAGAAAGATCCATCTCATAAATAATTGTATACACCTTGGCCCCATATAACCCTATATTCATCGAGCGTTTTAACGCATGTAATTATAAAAGTAAATCTCATGTTATATATGTGGCTCTCATCGATGCGACAGCTGACTCCTCCATTCCTTCGGGGGCGTTGTCGAATGACCCGCACCAGACCCCTCCTCAAGGGTCCATGGCTCACTGTGCACGACAGTCTCCGAGACAACAGTAATATCCTTCGAAGATGGCTCAGAGGGAGAGAGGATATGCTCATCGCTGCCCCATGCGGAAGTCTGCATGTGAGTCGGCGCAGCAGCGTTCATTTTACTCTTCTTGGTATCGCCTTCGCCGCGGTTTGTCAAGGTCTTTAACCCTCGGCTGGAGAGCTGGTATGGCTGTCCTGATGTTTTTCCTGAGGAACTGAAGAAGTTGGAGAGACCGATCTTCCTGAAGCCCTTGCGGATAAGTGGTTGGATAATCGGTAGGTTGGAGACAACGATTGAGACAAAAGTCTCACGACAGGCCCATTTCGAGCCAGATTCAGCGCCATCAGGGCTGGACTATAGTATATGTGTCAGAACATGGCAAGAAATAGGCGTGCATGTTTCTGTATCACATTATCATTGCATAGAACGTACCCTCATAATCGTCACAGCCCGAATAATACCCGCTATCATGACGAATGTGGCGCCAGAGAAGAGAACCATAAGCGGAATTTTTCGTTTTAGGTTGAGGTTAACAGTCCAGAGAAGGGGGAGTGGGATTGAGAGAAGGTAGATGTCCGTGAGAATATTGAGTATCACGACAACGAAAACATAAACACGTGAGTTGGTTGGTTGACAGATATCTGTGCAAATATAGTAAGATAAAAAGACCATTATATCTGATGCCGGTGGAACTCACTGCCGGGGTCAGGATTAATCTGCCAAAATGCGTGGAAAGGCTGGCATGACAGTAGGAGGGACAATGCTGTTGCGATGTATGTCACGCCTAGAACAACATATCCTACCCTAACTCGCGTGGGGAGGTGTTGGAGGCCAGTCCTGTGATATGCTTAGCGCATTGGTTCATTGTTTCCAAGTTGATGCGTGAAGCGCACGTCAATCGAGAGTAGAAAACTGCCAAGCTGAATTTGACCAACCAAAGAATAGCCACATATAATGACCATCCAATAATCTGGGTCTTAGACCCAGCAACGCGATTGGACCACTCGGTCGAATTGGGGTCAAGCGCTGCCCGTTGCTCAGGTGTCATGTAGCTGTTTGTCAGGCCATCATATTTCGCCCCCACGAGGTACGCCGCCACTGTTTCGAGTACGAAAAAAATCTGTGAAACGGCATTATGTTAATTGTCCACTTTTTTTCCAGAGATGTTTATAGCGCAGGCGAAACAACGTACTCCCGCCAATGGCATGAGATAATCATCAAGTTGAAAATTGGCCAGCCCAACGAGCTTCCATCGTATCCCGACGCGCACTAAGATTATACTCAGAGCCAAAGACAACAGAGTCCATGCCTCGGTATTGTTGGCCATTGTTGTGTGTGCTAGCCAGCAAACCGGGGGACAAAATAACGGAAGATGAAAACGGGAGTTGGAGGGAATTAAAAAGAAAGGCTTCAGCTAGACCGGGCTTCTAGACCAGCCTGCTGGGAATCCCCCAAACGTAGAACATTACCATGTAATGTCATGAAACTAGCTTGTCAGGCTAAGTACATAGTGCGAATTGTCAGCCCCTGGAAGGTGATCCAAGTACTCCGTACGGAGTACACCTGGGCATTTACCTTAGCCCCACCCCCGCCCCACCGGATCCACCGCGCCTAACAGGGGCCGACCCCTGTCATTGGCGCGGGACCGGCGATCCGTGGCCCGACGCGGAAGGCACCAGTGGACATGTCCCGAACATCGGTCATCGAGACCATTAGAGGCGTTATGGAAACATATTACGAGCCAACCTACCATTGGTCATGAAACAGCTCATTTAAGAGGTTATAGAGCTTCAAGAAGTCTTGAATTACCACATTGAGAATAGGGTTTCCCTCTCCGTATTGGTATCTCCGTTGTTCTCCGATGGCAAATCACGTATTTATTTATGCCTTCTCTCTCAATAATTTCCAAAACTAAGTTTGTTCATTGCCCCTCGTAATTCCGGTGATTTTACTTCCATCCAACATTCGCAGCATCTGACCAGCCCATTACAAACTATGTCCACCTTTGACTTTATCGTGGTGGGGAGTGAGTGTTCTTTCTTCGGCCTTCGCTTTGTTTGCCCTCACCGCTAACACATCCTGCAGGTGGCCCGTCCGGTTGCGCCCTCGCTGCCGGCCTCGCTAATTCGGTCGCAAAACCACGCGTACTCCTCCTCGAAGCAGGCGACAAGAAGGAAGATCGCAACCTTCGCGTCGACGGCCAGCGATGGCTGACTTTCCAGGACCAGTCAATGAACTGGGGTTTCAAGACTACTCCCCAGATAGACTGCAACAACCGTGTGATCGACTACAGTCGCGGCCGATGCATGGGCGGCTCAAGCTCGATCAATTTCGGCGTGTACAGTGTCGGTGCGCGCGATGATTACCAGGAGTGGGCGAGAATTGCTGGCGACGAGGCTTTTGCGTGGGGAAGTGTTCAGCAAAAGTTCAAAGATCTGGAGACATTCCATGCGGAGATTCCCGAGGGCATAAATAGAAAGTTTGTGGATCCGAAGATGGAGAACCATGGAAGTGAGGGCCCGTTGCATGTGGGCTTTGCGCGGGAGTGGGAGCGGGATTTAACAGACCTCCTGGATGTCTTTGAACAGGCTGGGTTTTCGTTGAACCCAGATCATAATTCGGGAAATCCGATTGGCATGTCGGTGCTGATTAGCTCAGCGCATAAGGGATTGCGCTCGACAGCAGGAGATTTGGTCAAGGAGAATTTGGAGAATTTGACTATTATTACTGGAGCCCCTGTACAGCGTGTCGTCCTGGAGGGAAAAAGGGCTGTGGGCGTTGAGTCGAACGGGAATAAATGCGAGGAGGCGACCTACCCCTTCTACGAGACAACCGGATACTAATAGTTGCAAACAGACTACGCCTCGAAGGAAGTCATTCTATCCGCCGGCTCGTTAAACGACCCCCGTATCCTGATGCACTCAGGCATCGGCCCCGCCGCGCAACTCCAGCAATACGAAATCCCCGTCGTCCACGATGTACCCGCCATCGGCCAGGGGCTCCGCGACCATTGCTTTGTGCCGATGGTGACCACTCGCACAGCAACCAGTACAGACAGAAAGGCCTTTTACGGTGACAAAGCCGCTATGGAAGCCGCGCAGAAGCAGTGGGAAGAAGACGGGACTGGCCCATGGGCGAAATTCGCCTGCGAGTTGGGCATCGGCTGGTTCAAGCTGACCGAGCAGCTTATTTCCACGCCGGAATTCAAGGCCCTCCCAACAAGCGAACAGAAGTACCTTCTTCAGGAAACAGTGCCACACTACGAGGTTCTCACCCATTTCCCCGTTCATTGGGTAATCCCAGACTTCCCGACCGAGGCGCTGAACTACTCCTGTCTCCTCGTCTTCTTGTTCAACGCACAGACTCGTGGAGAAGTCACATTGCAATCGTCGGATCCTGATTCGCCGCTTTCTTTCAACCCCAAGTTCCTGGCCCATCCGTTCGATCGCCGTCTCGCGATCGAGGCCTTGCGCGACTCATTCCGCGTCGCCAAGCACGAATCCTACACGAAGGACAATGTGGCGGAGTTGGCGATGCCAAAGGGCGAGTCGGACGAGGATCTGCTCGAGTACTGGCGGCAGAACATCTCTTCGAGCTGGCACATGACAGGAACGGTGAAGATGGGCATGAAGGGCGATGTGGATGCGGTTGTGGATCCGGATTTCAGAGTGATGGGAATTGAGAACCTCCGTGTGGCGGATATGTCGGTTGTGCCGGTTTTAGTGAACGCACATGTCCAGGCTGTTGCATATGTCACTGGTGCAATCTGCGCGGAGAAGTTGGTGAGGGAATATAAACTTTCTTAGATTCGAAACGCCTACCAGCGTTGGTGGACCCTAACTGATACACATCCCCACTCAATGGAAATGGTACATTGCGTATGGTATACTTATCAAAAAAGTAATACAATTCACGTAGTTTTTCTCAACTCTCTGAATGGTGAGGGGATACATATAAACAGATACACGGACAACATATATAAAGATATACTACCCTACCACGGCAGCCCGGCGGAGAGGGCCGCTAATGCATGCATGATACCTTGCTTTCTTTTTGCTAGTAATACCAATACGAAAACTTATTACTCATCAATTTTGTTTTATGGCTCGTAGGCTTTTTCCATATCCGATTTGTTGTATTACTTTGAAAGAATACAGTATTTAAAATTGGCGGCGTGCATGCATTAGCGGCCTTCCTCGGGCTGTCGTGGCAGGGTATACTAGTCTTGTTGTTATCATAGCAGGTTCTTTGTACACGTGGAATTTTGAAACTATGAGATCAAGCGGGCTGTTGATCAAGAACTTCGTTTTGGGCCAATAGTCTGTGTCTCTATGAAACTGCGAGGTTTCTCAATTTTGTGGAAGCATTGAAGACAACCTTGGAAAATGGTGTTTGCCATTGCTACCAAGTGGAGAACCTTCTAAGGTTTCTGGGTGGCATTAAACTCAAAAATTAGAATCATTAACCCTGTCGTTACAATATATATTAGGGTAGTATAGATACATACTAGATTATACTAGGTACTAGCTACATATGTAGGTAGGTGGAAGTATGTGCATGTGCTAACGTGGCCGCAAGGAATTCCCAATTCAGCAAGTGGTAGAAAGTCCACGCACATGTTGTATGCAGTTCGTAGGTGGGGGAAGGGACGAAAAGTACAACATAGGAGGTACTTTGCTCCATTTTTCAAAGTTCATACCTGACCTGAGTGCCCGGAGATTCCGATTACTAATACATATTAGGTTAGTTAGTTAACTAAAACACTTGGAAAGTGCAACTAACTAACCGACTAGTCCGTAACCGGTTAGTTAATATGATCACTCTTTATTAATACATTACTAATGATTTATGACGTAACTAGTTCATCTGCAAGTGGGCCACCCTACGTAGCCTATCAATTTTGAATAAATTTATCCAAACCAAAACGCTAATGTTGTATGCTCCATTGAATTTACATCTTATGTTTAATTAGCTTTGTCCGCACAGATTGGTAAAAAGCGGACTCGTGTTATTTTAGTTAAGAGGAATATATATCTTTCATATATACCATCTATCATTATACGGCCAGATTTCTGTTAGTTATAAGTAGAATACGCCAAAACCGCAACCAAACTATAAACCACTACAATTCCCTAATAGGGCCCAAACAAAAACTATTCTTATATAAGATCAAGGTCTTAGTATATATAAACCTACTAATTAATATTAATATATTACTATTATTGGTCAAAATCATTATAGAGTGGCAAGATGCATCGATTCATTTACTTGAATGTTTCAAAAACTTCGGAAAAGCGATCGGTTTTGAAAGTGTTTCGAATCATTATTGCTAGGTAATCTGGCCGTACATATTCTGAATGTCAGAGCCAGTTACTCGCTCCAATTGGATTTTTCTTTTTCGTTTGTGAATTTCTTCTTGCAAGAATGAGGATATGACTTCTGCGAGACACGGCGAATACCAATGCATCAGATTACAATTCAACATTCACCGCCAGTGTACTCACATGTTGTACACATAATGTAGTACATAGTGAACCATGTGGTAGACCTTGACTTAAACTACAGAAACCAGAGGCCCTTATCTTCGATGAGGCAGCTTGATAGTTCGGTGCTACTGAACCACAAAGGGCAAAGTGGGACCCTCAGCATTGACTGCAGCACCGACGGGACCGACCTGTCGGGGTGAAGCTCGCAAGTCGGCGCTCCAACTCTCCGACTTGTGCCGTATAATGCATTGTAGTTCTTGCAAAGTATATTTATATTTAAATAAACAATGTCGAGGAAATTTCTCGGAGCCAAGACTCTCCATCCGAGTTCTATCACAGTTCGTATTGTCGGTATCATTGGATTCACCCGTTGCGTTGTTGGTCAACTTTCGAGCCATCCCAACGTCACTGTCAAGGGACATTGTCGCGACCAAACTGAACTTCCCGCTGCCCTGCTTGCATTCCCGAGAATGAGCATCACCTAAGGCTAACCAGACGACCGAAAGGCTGTGCAAACCTTTGCCAAAGAGAACAATGTGGTAGTTTGCTGTTATCTTGGTGACCACAACCTCATATGATCAACGGTCAAAAGCCGTTGATCAATGCTTGTGAGTTTCGGGATGGGGGGTTAGTCGTTACGTGACAAGCAACTAAAGCCTATAACTTCATGAAGCTAGAGCTTGGGCAGCTTCCCGCCATGGACCCCATGAAGCATGTCCACGAATATCTGCAGAGCAAGAACGTCCAAGGAGTCCATTGATTGGCATTTCCATAGAAACTTTCTTCGCCACTTTCTTCAATTCCTGGGATACGAAGGAATCCTCGTTCTCCTACTGGGGGTCTAGTGAGGAAAAGTGGGAGTCAACAAGCTACGATAATATGGCCTAGTTCGTGGCAGCTGTCACCTAAGATCCTACTATGGTTGGGGTGTATAGATATGGGCTACCATGTCTAAAATTATCTATTTGGAAGAAAGTCCTAACTTTAATAGTCCTCGGCGATCGCAAGAGCATTTACAAATTGCTACGGCATAGTTCAAGGTCGAGCCACAATTGCACAGACTTGGATCTCTAGACGAAACTCTACACACATATGTAACAGGTCAGAGACATTGATCCAAGGCACTTTATGGCTTGCGTTCATCTCTAAGTTTTCAATTTTGTGAAGTCGAGCCTGAGAGGTTCTAACATGCCTGGGTTTTTCTAAGTTCTGCAAGTTATACAGGTTATACTACCACCAACGGACAAACTTATCTCACCCCCGATATCAATTCTTTCAAATATGACAAAATAACATGACTGACATTTAATTAGTTCTTCAAACACCATTCTGCAGAATCTCTCACTACTGCAGCCTGGGGTGTTAGCTCGAACGTATTGGCATAGTAATATGGGTTGCACAATTGGGCTTATCACTCACAGAGATTTAAGAGGAAATAGAAAAATAAAATAACCCTTTACGACAGGAGGAGTAAATAGTGGCAGAACAAAATATAAATGTACAAATGAACTACTTTTGAGTGTGTATTGACCCTTGCCACATAGCTACCTGGTGATGATGTCACTTGGCCTGAAACCCTCCCTATATAAAGACACTTCGCTACCCCCTGACAAATTCCAATTATTTACTTGTGAAGAATGCCAAGATCAATTGCAATCATTGCTGGTGCAGGGCCAGGAGCCGGTAGCGCCATTGCCCGCCGGTTCGCCAAGGCGTACCCAGTGGTACTACTTGCTCGATCGCAATCGTCCCTTGACCCTTTAGTTTCTCAGATTACGCAAAGCGGTGGCTCTGCCTTGGGTGTCCCCACAGATGTCAGCAACTCCACAAGTATGACTTCGATAATGGAGCAAATCAAGGCCAAGTTTGGTCCTGATCTCACAATCGCCGCCGCTATTTACAACGTGGCGAGCAAGTTCACGAGAAAGCCCTTCCTGGAACAAAGCCAGGAAGACTTCCTTGGGAGTCTTGAGCCATCCATCAAGGGTGCTTTTAACTTCACCCAAGCTACACTGCCCCTAATGCTCGATGCCGAAAAGGGACAGTATCCGCCTACTCTCATTTTCACCGGTACCGGATACTTTTCCTAATTGAGTTTGTAAAAACATTTTTTTACTGATTTTAATAGGCGCAACTGCCGCACTGAAAGGAGGCTCTGGGCTTTCCGGGTTTGCTATGAGCAAGTTTGGAATCCGGGCTATGTCCCAATCTCTAGCGCGTGAATTCGGCCCGAAGGGTGTTCATGTCTCACACGCGATCATTGATGGCATTATTGACACCGACAAGACCAAGGGTTATCTTGATGATGTTCCAGATGAAAAAATCGATCCTGAATGGGCAAGTGAAATCGGATCTTGGTGCGGCCAGTTCTCACACTAATCAACAATCACAGATCGCGGAATCTTACTGGTTTTTGCACTCCCAGCCTAGGACTTCGTTTACTCACGAGATTGATCTTAGACCGTACGCAGAGACTTGGTGAGAAACACAAGATTAAGCAGGACGGTTGTGTCTGTGATCGATTCTTGTTAATTGAGAGTGATCTTTACAGTATATAGCAGCACCAACCACAATATCACCTGCAATTAACAAAATATATATCTAGTTAGACAGATGTTCGACTGGTGGATATATTCGAATTACCTCCCAACAAGTTGACAGACACTCATGGCTTGTTCTTGTGCTCTTGGAAGAAATCCTCCACCTAAGTCCAACTCACGTCGGGATATCGGTCATTATCGAGCGGGTGGAGTTTCCCGGCTCCAGAAAACATATTTACCATGTACTGCATGCCCTGATAAGCGGGGAATAAGTCATTCTGACCACCAAACAGACGCACAACTCGGATCATGAATTCCATGAATCCCACGGTGCCCATCCATCCGGGCTTATATGGCACACCTTCGACGTTGCTTTGTGCCCGGGCGATATCCTTCACATTGACGGTATCACTAGCAATACGGAGGAAATTAGGCATGGGGTTAGGGTCTGTGGCCACAGCAGCGGTGTACGCAGCGGTGTCCACCATAGTGGTGAAATCGAGCAGCTGTGTGGGCTTCCCGATATAGGTGACCTTGCGGCTCTTGGGCTGTGGACGAAGACGTACAGATGATAGGTCCATATCCAGGAGCGAGCAGATGATGATAGTATAGAAGAAGAAGCAGTCCAGGTTTTAAGCTCGAAAAGTGGGAGGGACGGCTAAGGGAACTCCGAGAGTGAAAGCCGACGATCGTTACTATGGAGATTTGCTTTCATTTGGCGATTTTCAACTGATGGGAGAGGAGAGATGAGAAGAAAGGACTCGGTTCCCTGTAAATAGGGGCTAGGCAGGTAAACAGCTATGTCGGGAGTTTGGCAAGTCAGGCATAAGACAGGCATAAATTCGGCTGTCTCGATATCAACACAGAAAATATAATACAGACTTATTTATATTCCACTTTTATTAAACTCCTGGACAGTTTACCTGCAACCGTAGGAAGGTCTGATGCAACAAGAAATCTCCGTGCGACAATTGCGTGAGGCTCGGACTTGAGTGTACTTTTCCACCACCTGGGCATAAGGCCCGAACTAGACCAACACAATCATCCAAAGCTGAGATAATCTCGCGATTAAGCCTACTGGAGCAGGAAGTCCAGAAGCAGGGTGGGCAAAACGTCACGACTAGTATCCTTGTGGACAACCTGGAAGATCAGGGCATTGGTGATACCCGGGAGAGCAGCCGTCCTGCGAGTGTAGGAGCTGATGCTAAAAAGCACGTTGAAGAGGACGGAACTGGGATTCATGGGGGCCAAGTTTCACCAGAGCCAGGCCTCAGCACATCAGAAACCATATTGGGCCACGGTTGGTCATTGACAGAAGCAATGGGACAAGTCGGTATGTGAACTATCTGGTTCTAACAGATCTAGGTGATCGGGTAAATTGTGCTTCTCTCTCTTTACGTACTATTAGCCCGATTGAGGCTTTAGAAACAACTTGCTGAATTCCATTTGTGGTTATCTTCAAAGATCAAGTAACTCCGTGATACTTTCGAGTCCCCATCATCCCCGACACTATCATCTGAGGAAGAAGATACTTCTTCTCCAGGTTCTACTACAGCATACTCGGAAACACATAGCCCTTTCATATTCGGTTATTGTTCTTTGGTTTCTTCACTGTGCGAATACCACCCGTACTATGGCTGATATAATACTATGGCTGATATAATATATACGTCATCCCCAGAACGCGCACGCTCGGTGCTCAGGACTCACATCAAAGCCGGAGATGACGGAATATCCAGCTTCTCATTCACCAATCAAATGTAGAATAACCAGAGTATCTCTCCTGTGGGTTTTTACGAGGGGTGACAACATGACAGGCGTTACGATACCATAGTAGGTACCTACCCCTGAGATTTTACTATGGCATATGGCATTGCCACGTCTTCGGGCGTCCAGAGTCCCCGATTCACCCCCTTTCAAGGTTACTGCGGGAGTTTACTTAAGGTAGTCAGGTTCGAACTGATGCCGAGCTTATTCATTGCGATGTCTTTGCCCCAGAGCTCTCATTCGCCTGTAGCCAAATTCAATATTTAGCACTTCCTCCATTTCTCGGCAATCTAGACTATATCTTCAACTCATACAGACTATATTACTATATTATTCTGCCTCATATCGTCCCAGTTTCTCTCTTCTCAAAGCAAATTTCTACCATGTCCAAGGTCATCACTGTTTTCGGTGCCACCGGTAACCAGGGTGGTTCCGTTATTGACTCCATTCTCGCTGATACTGAGCTCTCCAAGGAATTCAAGATCCGGGGTATCACCCGCGACACCAGCAAGAAAACGGCACAGGATCTCGCTAAGCGCGGTGTCGATGTTGTGTTGGTTAGTTTGGATTTCTATTATTATTTCTATGTTTCCTGTTTTCCCCCTTCCTTGCTTTTTATCTTGGAAGAATCATAATAGGTAGAGACTAATCTTCAAACAGGCTGATCTGGGCTCCCTTGACTCTCTCACCACAGCCCTGAGGGGATCCCACACTGTGTTCCTCGTCACAAACTACTGGGAGACTATGAAAGCCGACATCGAGTACTCTCAAGGCAAAAATGTCACCGATGTCGCCAAGGCCGTTGATGTTTCCCATCTAATCTTCTCATCTCTCCACCATGTCACGGAGGAGACCAAGGGTCGCCTCACCAATGTTCCTCACTTCGATAGCAAGGCCAATATCGAGAAGTACATTCGTGCTTCGGGCATTGGATGCAGCTTTGTCCTTCCCGGTTACTACATGAGCAACTTCACTCAAATGCTCGTCCGTGCTGAGGATGGATCGTACCAGCTCTTCTACCCCGTTGGAAAGCAGGCTCGGTTCCCTCTCTTCGATGCTGCCAAGGATACAGGTAATACATCTCTTGGCTGCCCCTACATGTCAATATACATTAACTGGTATATCCCCTAGGTCTCTTTGTGAGAGCTGGCCTCAAGCACCGCGACAAGCTGAAGAACAAGCAAATTCTGGCCGCTGTCAAGTACTACACCCCCGATGAGATTGTGGACACCTTCTCCAAGGTAACTGGCAAGAAGGCCACCTTTATCCAAGTCTCTCCCGAGCAATACAAGGCTTCCCTGCCTGCTGCTCTGGCTGATGAGTACCTTGACAACCAGCTGTTTGTGGAGGAGCCTGGCTATTACCTTGGGGAGTCCCTCGAGCCAAGCCTGAGTCTTCTAGATAGCAAGCCTACTACCTGGGAGGAGTTTGTGAAGAAGAACGTTTCTGCTTGGAAATAGGTCACTTGAAATGGGAGATAGATGTTGATTCGTATGGAACTATCATTTAAATGAAACTCTTTGATGTCGAATTTGCCCAAGTATAGTTTATAGATATCAAGTCATGGTTATTTATGGATTCAGATTTCCACAAAGAGAACGAAAAATCAAGAATTGAATCATTTCAATCCCGGTGTTAGCCACCTTCCAACCCTTCCCACGAACACTTGTCTGGAGTGCGGAGGTCTTAGCTACTGGCAAGGGATCAGACGGCGCCTCATCGGGCTGGATTTACGATTTAAATGACTTGAAGGATCTTTGCTTTCGATTATATGTTTAAATTTGACTTTACGTCTATGGAATCAAACTTTCCATGAGATATTCATTTGCACATTTCGACCTCCAGTGTGGTTATCGAGATCAGTTGTGAGAGTATAGACTTGTCGGCCGGTTAGTCCTTATACAGCTGATAGTTAAAGGGGGACTGACTCTTACCGTGGATTATATGTGCTGGGCTATCTCCTCTAGGCTAGGGCTATTCACTGTCGTTTTTAAATGTTTTTCGTTTGAGGGAGTTTCCTTCGAAAAATGCCCACGAGAACCGAAAATCAAAGGATCACAGTAATTTCCCAGACATTTGACGCAGCCATAGTTTGCGGTCGAATCGCTGTTCTAACAAGGCATTGGCATCCCCAGCATACATGAATGTCTTTCCTGACGCTTCGGCAGGCTCTTCATTATCAACAAAAAAGATCAAGCAGTGCGCTTCCTCATAGGCATTTGTCTCATAATATGCAAGCTTCTGGGCTTCTTCTTCAGTCTGCACGACGTACGCGTACCCAGGAATTTCCTGGCCTGACTCTCCGTCTATCAATGCAGGATAATCGCCCCATTTTGCAAGCGCATATCCGATAAGCTTTGCTTTTCGCATTTTTGGCTCTTCGGGCAGGTCGAGGATGCGTTGAAGGGTTGCCGGTGCTGTCAACGTTCCGTAGAAAAAGTAATAGACCGGGTATTCGGGGGGAGGTTCGTATACGTCTCCCTCAATATTAGTGAGATAGTCGGGTGGCGCGGACCGCAACTTGACCTCGTATGGTGTCAACCCCTCATTCCGCATCCACGTATCTGGAGAACCTGCATCCTCTTCTTGTCCCTGAGGATGTTGCGACATGCTCATTCACGCAGTATTCGGAGGCTTTGAGGAGATTATAAGACGCAAGTAGACTCTGAAGTTGATAAAACTGGAAAGCCCTTATCAAGTTGTGATGGAACAGGTAGGTGGCTTTGAAAATGTGGAATCCTTGGGTAAACAAAAGTTGTGGGGCCAATCTACGTTTGATTACGTTATATACTCGCTCACCTGACCTGTGGACATATTAATAATTACCTCAGTAGCCGCTGTTCTGCGCACGTACCCTTTCCAAGTCCGCGGTGGGTTTATAGGTGAGAAAACTTTGATCGTGTACGGAGTATACTCCGTCTGTTGTAGAAGAAACGTAGCTAGGCCGAGGTCCTTGTACGGCGCGTTCTGATACATACTACCCCTGCTCACCTCATTCAAAATCGAAGCAAAGGGAAACGATCGGCATAGTAGGGATCTAAATACAATAAACCATACACCCCTGGCGCTACTGGTGATTTGATGTGACAATCTAGCCGCTTGAGTCCAAAAATAGTTTCGATTTTGATCCGATTAGTGTTTCGCGAGGCGCTCCTTAAGAGTATGTCAGGGGTCATGCCCGCAAAAGACATCACTTCCACAGGGGATCAGCAGTTACAGCTTTCAGTAGCCGCTAGGATATAGCTGCATGGAGTGGAACACTAGGTCATAACTCCTAGTATGAAAATGTTTCCTAATATAGATAGAGGATGCTGGAGAGCGTTCAATCTCTGTTATAAGTAGCAGATGGGAGATCAGGCAATAATTGGAAAGTCGAGGAATTATCTATTTTATTTGATAAAGGGCTCTTTCCTCTGGTTCCTAGGAGGATACACAGTTTCCTTACTGTGGAATTTTTGGACGACTCTTTTTATATAATCTCTTCCTCTAAGAAAATGCCTCGATCTGCTCCCCCACCACCTCCGCCTCCAACCGCGCCTCGAGGCCCCAGGAGGCCTCCTACACAGGCACAGCCTAGCTCAATTCCAAACAGCATTGGTATTGGGATTGAAACTGAATTACTTCTGAGATCCCGATATGCCATCCCTGAAATCGAAAGCTCTTTCCCTCGGTTTGCAAAGCACTGTGCAATGACGTACAATAGCGTGGTGCCTGCTACAATGCCTAAGATGCATAGCCTAGTTCAAGCCTTGTGGGACGGTGTGCCACATACCCAGTGGGCACTACATCATGATCCTACTTGTGAGACAAATACAGCGCCTTGTAAGTGATCAGACATCATATCCTTTGGCATTACTAACATGTAAGCAGGGGGCATTGAAATTATCTCGCCTCTACTTCGGTCCTACCCAAACTCACCTTGGAGAGACGAAGTCAAGGCATTGTGGTCCTTTTTATCACAAAGGTATATTGTTAGTGGGGATGCTACTTGCAGCACCCACGTGCATATCTCTCTATCATGCGGTTTCACCGTGTCGAATTTGAAAAGCATTGCTCAGGCAATCATCCATTTCGAACCAGCTTTCGAAGCCCTTGTACCAGCACAACGCCGGGGAAATGAGTATTCACGAAGTAACTGGATTGATAATCCTAACTTCGGATACCGGAATCTTTCAAGGGAACAGTCTATTGCCTTGATTGAAAACCTACATACGGTCGATGAAGTGATCAGTATCATGAATCCTGACCAGTCCAAGTATTTTGGTTGGAATTTTCTATCGATAAAGACCTATCGAACAATCGAGTTCCGCCGAGGCGCAGTGAGCCTATCCGCGAATGACGTACTGATGTGGGTTGAACTTGCAATGTCCTTTATACTCGCTGCCGTGGCACCGCGCCAGGATACGCTACAACAGTACCCAGGAACAGTTGGTGGTCTAGAGGCCTTCATTCAGAATGCTCGCCTTCCTGTTTTGCCCGGAACGCACAATCCTTCCTTGCTGAAAGATCTATTTCATGGCATTGCACCCACTGCCAGAATGCAACCTACTCCAGTGGGCAAGCTTTCACCCGCAAAGACAGCCAAGTTACAACGAAAAATCGCTGCCGATTGTGCTAGCAATCCAATGCTTGATATCATATACTCAGCGCAGCAATATGGCGTGGCTTGATGCATCCTAGGAATAAGTGGTTGGTGGTAATGTCAATGGCCAGTTTCCGTGGCTGCAGAGATGTTCTTAGTCCATCACTGAAGCAAAGTCTCAATGTTTGGATAGCATTTATTGAGGCAATATGCCATATCTCTATCTTTTTTCATCCTCTGGGTTGTATACTTTGATATTAAGACATCAATTGGCATGTTTAGGTTTTTTGAAGGGGATCACCAGTATCTCAGAATCCACCTGTTCCATCTTCTAGTTTCTTTCTCTTTAATTTGAGTGTTCTCTGTAGGTTTTATTTCCTAGTGTATTGTCTCCTTTCATACCGCAGAATTATCTCGACAGTGGCAATTGGTTCAGGGTAGTGCTTGAATCGAAGGGAAAATTTTCTTTTAGAGGTTCCTTATTAATTCCGCTGGACAAATGAAGCAGTCATAGGATGAGGTGGAGCGACACGATATAATGTGACCAAGAAGTTGTTCTCAATATCTTGTAGACAGACATGGCCACAATTCCCGTCCGACAAACATCCGCGTGAGACCGTTTATTAATAGATTAATGAATTTTGATATGTGATTATCGCAACTACATCTCTTCTGGAGAATTGGAATAAGCTTACGGCAGGATTGACTTTTATAAATCTGTATCTCAGATGCGTCGCAGAGTAGCCTTCCCGTTTGGCTATTTTTTTGAACTCGGTTGGTCTCCTGGACTTGGATTGTCTGCCTAAATACAAAACAAAATTCGAAGGAAATCATTGAGAGGTAAAAGACTAAGTATAAAGGAAAAATATTTGAAAAGCACAAACATATTTAATATACCCGAAGAACGTTCCCCCAGGAAATATATGCCTTCATTCAATCCAGGGACAGACACAGGTCGAGATGGAATTCGCATGGAGTAACTGTTGAACATAAGCAGCTGTTGTATTCAACAAAGTAATCAAGTATTAGTGGCATTGCTCAATTAGGCGTACATTATCAGATTAATAGTAGTCATGCAGCAAAGGTACCTCCCGGGATGGGAAGTATATAAGAGGGCTTGGATGGGGAAATACGTAGATATATATATACCCTCTATATTCACTCCTTGCTTCCTCATAATATACTTTATTGCCAGGCCGTAGGTGTTCTTGCGCCCAAAAACACGCCGTAAAAATATATTAGCAAATTATATGTTTGTAATGCATTTCGTTCTTGTCGTTGAGATAACCATCTAGCTATTGAGCCGTTTTTGTACGCAATGATAATCTCGTCGACCACGCCGTACGTCCCGCCGCCAAGCACAAACAAGCCCAGCAGAATAAGAAAGACGTGTGCCCCGAAAGCTAGTCGCTGTGTCATCGACCCCTTCATCCGGGATTTGTGGACAGCTATCTACAGCCATCCAGGCAGCGTGCAAGAGAACACTGCCCACCAGCGCAATGAGATAGTTGAAATCCGGAATGGTTTCGGCCAGAACGAAGGAGATTGCGGCCAGTTTAAAGATCAGTCTAATCCAAGTTGTTACCTTGTTCTGTGGGATGTGCGTTATGTTCCGAAGAAGACGAACGATGCAGTACTTTGCCGTGACATGCAAGTACAAGAACGCGCTGACAATTACGATAGCGAACATAACTCTATAGGCAACCATTTCCACTGTATGGCCTCCGAGCCGAGCGAGGGCGATACCACTCATGTACCGCATCATTTACAGATGACCAAGGAGAGAGAAAGATAGGAAGCAATGACGGATGTCATAAACACGTACAGCGCTTTACCATAGTCGTGCAGCATTTTTGTCTCACTAATTACCGGAAGGAAGGCACTGGCCCCGGCAAACAACGCGAAGATTGTACAAGAATCGTCCATGCCGGCCGCAAAAGTGGGAAGGCCGTTAGAGTTTCCCCATACGAAAGCGAGATCTAAGCAGTGTTCAATTTTCGCCCCGAAAGCCATCGAAGTTCCCGATCCCGAAGTATTCCATCCGTAATCGCCCTATAGGCTGACCTGCCTCAATCCGCCTTTTGTGGAGTGAGATTTTATACCAGATATGCAAGTATCCGCGATCGAGAGTAGGGGGAGTCTAACCCCCGGTCTAAGTTGATGATGCTATATTCACCTACTTATATTAATTACGACTTCCGGTTTGGAAGGAGGAATTGAGGATGGATAGATTCGATTATTGGAGCTAGCAACAACACTAACAGTAACGGTGTTACTAGGAAAGAAAACCATAAGAATACAAAGTTTTTCTATTCTAAAATGCCAAAGATTCATAAATTTTGCATATGAAGACGAGAGTAGGCAAGGACCCGCGATCAAAGGGCGTGTGATGTAAGGGATCATGTTGATAGATACATATACTGTGTTGGTGCAATCGAGGCTTTCTCTCCTTTGCTTCAAGCAATTACAAAAGAGTATAATTACAGAAAGGGCTTAAGTGACATATTAGGACTCTCTTCACCATGCACTATTTGGGAAGACCTCTTCAAATGTTCTCGGTTTCAATTCATAATGCCAATCTTCCCGCGCAAGATCTGCCCGGATCTTGTATAAACTCTCCCCCTGTTCAATAATACTCATATCAAGATCAATTACTAACATACCCTCTGCCCAGTCAAGCCGCCAAACGGACCAGCAAACGGAACACAAACCCGCAAAAGACCGATAAAACACTGAGTGGGAGGACCCTCGGCGTTGGCAAGAATAATCCCTGTGCAAAAGGGTTAGATATAGGACAAGAGAGGTACCTACCCGCGTTAGGGCAGCACTAACCACATGTATACTCGAAGCACCGACCAGTCAGCAGCGAGTCTATGAACAGCTTCTCAGCGACTGGGTTCACGATTCTGCCTTTCTCGGTAGTCTCGTTAAGTAGCCAGAATGACAGGATGATGATTAGTTCCGCACCCTGTGCAATCAACTTGCGGAAGGCTTCGGGAAATCCCAGGTCCCAGCAGACCAATAGCCCAACCTTGCCTAATCGCGTGTGAAATACCTGGTGAGGCTCGCGGCGGGATCGTCGAAGGGAAGGTGACGGTACCATTCACTTCAAGAGGTAATATTCTTATTGAAAGACAGCAGACTGGCCCCGGACCGACTCCTCAACCGTCAATAAGGCACCCACCAAGGCCCTTCCCATGACCCGCGCCAGTGTAAGAGCTTCCATCTCACCCACAAAGTCGTATCCCCCAATGTGTACCGATTCACCTTCAGCCTCCCAACAGAGACGATATCCTCGGTCTCCCCACAGGCCAGCCACATTGCCCTGCGCGCCACGATTAACGGAAAGAGCGTCTCCTGTTCCTACTCACCCGCCTCCAACAACACCGGTCTGGGCCGCATCGAGCTCCTAGTCAAGGTATATACCCTTAAGGCCAGATGACCAAGCACCTCGAGCAAATGAATATCGGCGACACTATCGAGATACGTGGGCTCAAGGGTGCAATGCAGGGTACCACATCCTACGCGAACCACCTCGGTATGATCGCTGGTGGTCGATATTACCCCATGTATCAGCTTATCCAGGCGATCTGTAACAAGCAGGCCACTACTGCTAGAATAAGCTTTCTGGTACGCGAATAACACAGAGAACATTTTTCTTCGCAAGGAGCTGGATGACTTTACTCCTGAGAACCCCCATAAGTTCTCTGTGCGGTATGTGCTTTCACAGGCCGGGGAGAATCGGGCTGGTCACCGTGGGTTTGTCTCGCAGGATCTGATTCAGACTTACTTGGCGCCTGCCGATGAGGATAACAATATGTTGCTCTGTGGCCTGCTGCCTGACGATTCCGTGGCGAATCCGAGCCGAAGAGCATGCATTCCACCACCCGAGCTCCCTCTGATGTAGAGTAAATCCCGGATGTACCTCTCAAAGCATTCATTCTACTGGCTTTGATGATACTACAATACATGATATTTGCCAGTCTTTCTTTTCTTGGGAACTCACACATGTCAACATGCTGGCTTCCGGTAGCAGAGCCCCAACATACTCAATGACATTTGGATGGTATAGTGCGACCAAAGTATGTGGACAGCCTACTGATGCATATCGTTGTCAATTCCAATCCTAGATTTAAAATATGTAAAAAATGAGGGCTATACTCAACTGTCGCCCTGGTGATATTTTCCTAACCACCACGCTTTTTCCGCCCGGCACGTCATATCTACATACTTTTTATGCACCAACACACATTTACATTGCTGCTTCCCATCATACTCCCGCACACCTACCTCCAAGATGGGTGTTAAGCCCAGAACCGACCGCCCCATTGCAGTAATCGGCGGCGGCGTCCTCGGCCGCCGGATCGGATGTGTCTTCATCGCTGCTGGCTACCATGTTCACATCCGGGATATCTCGCCGACGGCTCTCCGTGACGGGGCGGAGTACATTGATCACCACAAAGCCGAGTTCTCGTTGATGCCGCGCATTCACAAGGCACGTGGGGAAGATAAAGAGAACGAACCCAAGGATGAGGCCTCCATTTCCCAGGTTGAGCTCGAGTCGTATACTTCCGCGCCCTACGGTATCTGCAAGACTTTCATCGAGCTCGAGCCCGCTGTTGCAAATGCTTGGTTGATTATCGAGGCTGTGCCGGAGGTGCTGCAGTTGAAGATTGATACTTTGGCCGAGTTGGATAAGTATGCTCCAGCCGATTGTTATATCGGCTCCAACAGTTCGTCCATGAAGTCAAAGTTGATGCTTGCCAAGGTCTCCCCCAAGCGTCGGCCCAAGGTCTTCAATATTCACTTCGCTATGCCGCCTTCTATCCGCATGGTCGAGCTGATGACCTGTGGGAAGACCGATCCCGAGATCTTCCCTTACTTGGAGACTGTCTTGGGTGAGTGCGGTATGTTGCCGGTGACAGCTCGCCGTGAATCAACCGGGTATGTATTGATCTCTCCAAAGCGGAACAAAAGCCCCATGTCAGCAAAGCAGACTAACCCAGAGCCTGTACAGATTCATCTTCAACCGCATCTGGGCAGCAGTCAAGCGCGAAATCATGCAAATCCTCTCCGAAGGCGTCAGCGACCCCAGCGAAATTGACTTACTCTGGGAACACATGTTCCGAAATGGCCCTCTCCCCTGCCAACTAATGGACCAAGTCGGCCTCGACACCGTCGCCTTCATCGAAGACAACTACATCCAAGAGAGGGGTCTCCCTTCCGCCTCAACCGTCGATTGGCTACGTAGGGAATACATCGAGCAAAACCGCCTCGGCAAGAAGAGCGAAAAGGGCGGTCTCTACCCCCCACTCGCAAAATCCTCTTCCGCAGAAGCAACCCCAGCAAACCCGCACAGCGCCGCAAAAGACATCTACCTGCTGGATGTCGGGCTCGGCGGAAATGCAAAGGACGTTTCGCAGGTGCACTCGAATGGCAAAATCCTCCGCCTCAACCTCGCAACACAGAAACTCACCCCGGTTGTCGTTGGCCAGAACATGCCAGACGGCATTGACGTGTCACTGGACACGCAGCGTGTCTTCTGGACAAATATGGGCCGCAGCACGGCGGCTTGCGATGGCTCCGTTTGGTCGGCCGATTTAGACGGTGGCGATATGACATGTCTTGTTCCCGCCGGAGAGGTGCACACACCCAAGCAGCTCGCTGTTATTGAGTCGCGGAGACAGATTTACTTCTGTGACCGGGAGGGCACAAGCGTGCGCCGCTGTGATTATGATGGTAGTAACCATGTTATTCTGGTACAGCGCCGTGTGGAGCCTGGCATGAGTCTGTTAGAACAGATGACGCTTTGGTGCGTGGGTGTTGCTGTCGATGCTGAGCGCGGTCTCTTGTACTGGACACAGAAGGGGCCTTGCAAGGCTGGACGTGGTCAGATATTCTGTGCTGGCTTAGATATTCCTGCCGGTGAGACTGCGGAGAATCGGAGTGATATCCAGTGTTTGTGGAACAACCTTCCCGAGCCTATTGATATTGAGTTGGATAGCGAGAGTCGGACTCTGTATTGGACGGATCGTGGTGAGCACCCCTTCGGTTGCACGCTGAACCGTGCGTATGTCGGTGGTGAAGAGATGGATAAGGAGAAGGTTATTCTGGCACGTCACTTCCACGAGCCTATTGGCTTGAAGTTGGATAAAGCGAGTAACATTGTGTATGTGGCTGACCTTGGTGGTAGCTTGTACTCGGTGTCATTGGAGGATGGAGTTAGGACTGAGCTTGTGCGCAATGATGTTTGCTACACTGGTTTGACACTTGTTTAGGGAGATATACAATATATATAACATCTGTGAATATAGAATGTAGAATATAGACTATAAAATAGGTTTCCTTTCAATCTACCCCCTGTTTCAGTCCTGAAGAAACCCCCCACGGAATATGGGGTGAAACAGTTTTGAAGCTAAGAAAGTAAGAAATAGTACTCCGTACTATTGTTCGTTATGTCTCAAAATATTATGCATTTCACCGGAATGAAAGTGGTATTCTCATAGCTTTATGACAACGTGGCTGGAATAGATCCGATAATATCCCGTACCCCTTAGCCCTAATTGATTTCGGTGCAGTCTTAATTGGCCAAACTAGTTCGACTACGGAGTAGTTAACATGCCTATAAGCACAATATGCACAATATGCACAGGTGAAACAGACTAAAGCAATACAACCTGAAGAAAATGTCACCCTTTCTCCCAATCCATTCCTGCAGAGGTCAGGGACTGCCGATCCCCCCATCGCGTCTTTCACATTCCGCCCATCGTACATCTACATGTACGGAGTACTATTTACATACAACTCTCCCACACCAAATTACCAAATTTCATAGGTAGAAACAACCTACCAATCCCACCAAAATGCATCTCCAATCCCTCCTCCCCATTCTATCTGCTATAGGAACAACCTCAGCAGCCATTGCCTCCAAACCAGCCCACCTCTGGGCTACCCACTACAATGGCAATGTCTACGGTCTAACCCTGAAAAACAATACCCTCTCCCTATCGCAAACCCTCAACACCTGCGGTGACATGCCAAGCTGGCTTACCCTGGACGCACGTACACGCACCATCTACTGCTCCGACGAGAGCGGCACTACCGATGCTTCCACGTACGGCACACTGACAGCCCTACATGTCACCCCAAATGGCACGTTGCGTGAAGGCGCTGTCGCCAAGACTGTCGGTGGCGGCGTGAATAGTGTTATCTATCAGTCCGATGCAGGAAAGAAGTTTCTTGCAATTGCGCATTAGTATGTTTTTTTTTCCTTTGCTTTTCTTTTCTTTTCTTTTCTTTTCTTTTCTTTTCTTTTCTTTTCTTGCCTACATTCCTTCCCAGAGTTTAAGTTTTACCTTGCGTCGGTTACGGTTGTTGCGAATGTGGGCCTGTACTAACAATCTAATAGCGAAGGGGCGGCCGTCTCGACCTTCGCCCTACCAATCAAACAAAACCAACCAGCCCTGCAAGCCTTCCATTTCAACTTGACCAGACCGGGAAAAGTCGCCCAGCAAGACACGCCACACCCCCACGAAGTGTTCCTCGACCCGACCGGCTCGTTCATCCTGAGTCCAGACCTAGGTGCGGACCTGCTGCGCGTGTACGCGATCGAGGACGGCCCATTGGGTAAGCTGTCAGAGTGTCCGAGCCTGAACATTACCTATGGTAGCGGGCCGCGACACGCCGCGTTCTGGACAGCTGGCACTAACCGGTCGGCTGGGGTTGGGTCGACTCATTCGCGGAAGGCGGCGGCTGTCGGCGAGACGATATTGTATCTTGCTAACGAGATCGGAGGTACTCTGATGGTATTTGATGTTTCGTATTCGAGGTCTGGCTGTTTGTCTTTTGAGAAGAAGCAGACGCTAGTGCCATATCCCGGGGGTGTTATGCCCAAGGGTGCGACACCGGCTGAGATTAGGAGAATTGGGGATGACATCTATGTTTCGATTCGGACCGATCAGGGATTCAAGCCGAATGATTCGATCGTTGTGCTTGATCGGTCGCCGCTGGATGGGTCGGTTAAGGTGCGGGACTCGTCTTCTGCATTTGGGAAGGTGCCGCGGACTTTTGTGATTAATCGGGCCGGGGATCTGGTTGCCATTGGGAATCAGGCTTCTGCAACGGTTGCGATTGTGCGTCGGGATCCCAAGACTGGAGATCTGGGTGAGGAGATTGCTGCCCTACAGGTTGGCGAGACTGGGGAGGTGGGGACTGCGGAGGGTCTCAGCAGTGTCATCTGGGATGAGTAGATTGGGTAGTTATATAAATCAAGAATTGGATAGTGTGGGAGGACAGGGTGCCTCCCACGATCACAGCTCTCTTCTATAAACAGCGTGGCAGAATGAAAGCATTGCAGTACAAGTTCGCATCACATGAAAAATTTGAGCATCAAAAGCATGTACCTCGTAACCAAAAGATATGTCCACATGAACCCACAATGCGGAAAAGAAAGAAAATGTAGACCTTTGAATGTTGAAGACCAGCTTCTTCGGGTTTTTGACTGTCGGAAACCTGCACCGAAAAGACCTGGTCTGGAAAAAAAAAGCAACTCCTGCAACATCGTCTCGATGATGGATCCTGCCAGATCGTAGCGAAAAAGAAAGGAAGAAAACCAGAAAACCAGAAAATCCGATGGAGTGATGAAGAATAAATAACAATGTAAGAATGAACGTGTATCAAACATCAGTCGTAAAATGCGTAATGCCAAAAATGTAGGCGGTCTTATTGAAGTCGTTCACTTGATCTCGATTTGGAAGGCCTTCCATTTGCCTCCCACCGTTCGACATCGTGGACACCCACGGGGACCAGGGTAACTTGTTGGCCCTTGTGACGGGGCATTATTTAATGGCCCATTTCCTGGAGTTCGGAATGAAGCGGGAGGACTTGAAATGAACATGCCCACGCAGTCACGGCAGACTCCACAGATGCACTCCGTGCACGCATAGCACTCATTCAGTGCCGAGGGTCGTTTGCACTGAGCGCAGAACACCTGAACCTCTTTGTTGCGGAAAGACGCAGGAGTAGGATTGGAGAATCGGTGTTGTTGGCGCTGGGAAATGGACGGGATAAGATTCATAACCGGGCTGGAATCAGAGTTTATGGACGGCGCGACTCCCGAAACCGATGATGCAAAATTTCTGCCGGATGCTGAAGACATGGAATCGAGCGATGATTCAATAGATGGGAATGGTTCCAAGTCGCTCTCACGGCTGCGGTGGTTATCGTATGGTGGTGGGGTCAATGATTTGTGCAAAGGCGAGGCGGCGTATGAATGCGGTGGGAATGGCCGATGTGAAGAGATTGGAGGCAATCCTGCAGATTGGAAAGCGGGTGGTAGCGAGGATCGATTTTTCACCGAGGGAGCAGATGTCACGTTGGAAAGTAGTGGGGCAATCGTGGGTGACTGACCAGCCTGAATTTGGCACATCAGCACCAAAAAAGAAAATGTCCTGAGCTGCGTTTAAACTCACCTCCGAATAGGGTTCATCATCTACTTCAGTTGCCGACGTCGCGGCTTCAATCAAATCCTCCCAGCGCTTGCCTTGCGCCCAAGCCGCAGTTTGCGGCTCGGCGGAAAGGGCTTTGCGGTCGCCGAGGCTTGGTCGCCGCCCGAATTCCTTTGACTTGGGGCGATCCTGCTTGGGTTTGCGGGCAGATTGGGTTATGGAAGATTTGCGCGGGCGGCAATACTTGTCTCTCCGCTGGATTGGCGGTAATGTGGATGAGCGACCGGGAGGGGAGTGATTGAGAATGGATGGCAGAAGCTCCCGAGGACGAGGCGTAAACGGCGGAAGAGATTCCTGCTTGAAATGATCGCGGAGTGGGGGAAGTTCAATAGCTCCGCGCATGCGAGGATGACTCAAGTCGGTATCTGAATGGGTATCCTGGGGAAATGCGGGTCAGTGCCACTGTGGAGAGACTCGGGCGTTGAAGCCCACAGAAGCGTGGAGCAACAAACCATGTCTGTATCCCAGTCCGAAGCCAGTCGGTGATGGTGCAGTTGTGCCAGAGCAACCGCCGCAGTGGCCGCAGCTGGGTGGGGTTCATCCAGAGCTCGAGGGGTAGCCGGGGACCCGTCAGCGACATAGATGTCCCTTTCCGGTGCCACATCTGTGAGTAGCCGTCAGTATATGTAGCGACAAAGCAAGACAGGAAAAGCATAAAAGAACTGACCATGAGGTCGCCGGGGTTGAGCGGGTTCGGGGGGTGACAGCTGCACCCGTTGCTCGAGCGGGGTGTTCACCATCATCAGGAAGCTCTCCTCGGTAGCCGGGAGCTTCGGGATGTAGTGGTTCGGATGCGCACGTCGAATGTGCTCCTGCATGGAGCGATAGCGTTTTTCCTAGAGCAACAACCAAATTAGTTTCAACTTGGAACTGAAGAGTTGCACGAGTATAGCTTTTACAAGGAAGGTGATAGGTGGGGCTTGGGGCAAATACTCACACCCAGGCATCGTTTGCGACAATTGGAATTATCGTTATTCTTCAACGGACAGACCACCTCATTATTGGCATCGGTTACCGAGAACGAGCTGGTTAGTGAGCTTCGAGGAGGCATGGTGCATATGTTCATCCGAGATCCCGGTTGAGATTAAAAAAAAGGAGGGGCGAATAAAGAGGTCAGCCGAGCACAGACAGGGTTTATGTGAACAATAGACAGAAATGTAGTTCAACATGCTCTGGTAAAAGTGAAGAAGGGAAGAATTGGAAAAGGGTAAAAAAAGAGGAAAAGGAAGAGAGGGCGGCTCATACATTCAGAGAGTACTTGGGGGTAGTTGTGGGAGTCACTGGGGGTATTACGGGTAATTACGCAGTCGCCTTATTCTATTTTATTTTATTTTTCTTGCCCCGAACTTCTCTTTTTTTTTCTATTCTTTTTCTTTTTTTTATGTTCTAATTGTAAAATCTAGTTCTAGTAGTTCTAGTAGTTCTAGTCAGGAACAGCTTTATTCTCACCTTTTATATTGTTACTGAGCTCACATACGTGGCTATCGTCCCTATCGAGTATCGATAACCAAAAAGAGGGGCGTGCAGCTGTGAGCTTCCCTTGTAAAAAAAAAATCCCCCATTCTTGGAATGTTCCAAGCTCCCTACTAATACGTATTAAAAATAAAGAAATTGAAAAAGGAAAAGAAAAATGAGAAAAAAAAAAAGAAAAAAGGAAGAAACCGTACGGTATTGGTATTTAACGAATAGCACGGCTTTTCGGAAACCCCGGTGGAACACCGAGCTCTAGCGATTTTCATGGGCATTTTCACATCTTTTTTTATGTGACATCCTTAGATGTTTCTAATGTTTTATTCGGACTATTAATAAAATATATTTAGACAATGATATAATGTACGGCTCCGGGCAAAAGGAAAGAAAAAAAAAATTACGCGATAGGCGCTATCAGCGGCCCCTCCGAAGCTCTCCCCAGCTCCTGAGCTTCATTCCAGAAGGGAGGGAAGCTCCGGGTGGCGAACTAGCGCCACGTTACGGTGTAATATTACAGTATTATTTGTTTCCACGGTTTTGCTAATGTTCTATTTATACAAGATACCCCCATGTAACTAGCCTTGAGATACTCCGTATGAAGTAACTACAGTGTCCGCAAATGTTTTTAACACCCTCTACTACCGCCTTCTCAATTTGCTATACCGCCTGGATTCTTGGTCTATTATTAGTGGATATCTGTAGATATTTGTCCAGCAGAATAAGGGATGTTAGAACATTGCTGTGTTACTCCGTACTGTATTCTAAGATCGAACATAAAATAGCAAGCGCGTGACTTCCTATGCCCTACCTAGAAGGACACTTCCATAACCATTTACTAGAGTTCTACATCTCTGAAGTATTCCCCAAGTACCTGTTTCAGCTCCGATCTCCTACGTTTACCCTTTAACTCAAATCGAATAAAGGCACAGCTTTCCAACCGATTATTTACCTAAATACCCCTAATACCTTGTATAACCAACTGCCGATGAAGAGCATCCCAAAGCAGCCTGATTGGCTCCCATCTCCCCACCGAATCACCAATTACCTCCATCCTCATTGGTGTAATTCACACACCATCCCGGTTCTGGGTGGCCGTGCAGGGGGATCAACGGAAAAATCTGAGATTTCAACTTTGAGGTTCTAGGTTTGGTATTCTGTACTGGGTACATTCGTATAGTCATATCTGACACTAATAGTATGTACAATATATAGAATAAAATCAAATAGTATAATAATAATATATATAGTATAATGTATATAGTATAATATATATAGGATAATATAGCTGTTCTCGGACCTGTACACACTATCTACAGTGGGACCTCGGAAGTATTGGGCGGCATATATCCGTACCCTCACATACCGTTTTCTATACTCCGTACAGAGGTAGAAATGTCAGCATGTCACGCTCCACTTAATATGACAAGGCGGAGAGGGAGCTTACGAGTCGAGACTTTCAGAAGGCAGCTCGGTTCATCGATGAACTCAAAGCTCAGTTCACCGACGGTCACATGACTTTGTTTGTCACGTGATGCCGGTGAACTGAGCCCTTTCAAAATATTACCCTCACCGCTTCCTTTACTAGTTTGTACCCAGTTCATATATTGACACCGCCTCATTTCTGCCTGGTTTTTCAATATCTACGCTCAGATCTTATATGAGTGATATCTGTTAATAGAATGAGATGAAAGGGGTTTAAAAATGTTGGAAGGCATTCATTATCTTCTTTATTAGAAGGCATTCACCGCCTTCATGCTCCTACTATTAGAGTGCGCTAAAAACTGTAAAACCGCAAAACTAAACCACCCTAAACCGCAATTGGGGTGGTTTTTAGGGCTAGTTTCAGAAACTATAAAACCTAAGCGAACCGCCTATATAAAGAAATCGCGAGTAATAGTTAAGGAAGATACTA
Source organism: Penicillium sclerotigenum (assembly GCA_928213465.1). Taxonomy (NCBI): domain Eukaryota; kingdom Fungi; phylum Ascomycota; class Eurotiomycetes; order Eurotiales; family Aspergillaceae; genus Penicillium; species Penicillium sclerotigenum. Next base: position 453 of record CAKMRK010000549.1, on the reverse strand, counting down.
AACCTAGTTCGGTAGAGGAGAACGTGCGTACTAATAGCGAGTCGGAAAACGAGTAGCTAGACCTGGCAGTGACCCTCCGGGTGGTCCATGATCTTGGACCCTCCACCCGCCCCTCCGAGGGTTAGGGTCGCTCATGAGCGACCCTGACCCTGACCCTGGTTCTATGAGGGTCGCATGCGGGTGACCCTCTATGACCCGCAGCGACCCTCCGATACATAAATATATAGCGCTAAGCCTAAATAGGGTGTATAATTCTGCTTATATAATACAATTTGCATAATTATTTATATAAAATTTATTTTTATCATAAAATTTGCTTATTTGTCCTATTTGACGACCCTCAGGGTCACCCGCGGGTGACCCTCCGAGGGTCCAACCTCTAGGTGGACTTAGACTACGACATCGCCTATCCATAGGCACCTAGGAGGTGCCTAAGGCCCGTCCACGGTGGGC
>CAKMRK010000548.1:0-36626 GCA_928213465.1 Penicillium sclerotigenum | reverse complement strand
TATATTACTTGGTGGCCTAAGGCACGCCTAGGGAGTGGGATGCCTGAGGCCACGGGGGGACATAGGGAGCGAACCCTAGGCCCTAGCAAGAAGGGCTTTCTATTGGCCAGGAAGCGAGGGCTTCCTGGGATTATGTAATTAGATTCATCTACATAGCCGGCGAGTAGTAAGCCAATAGAAAACCATGCGATCCTTACAGTATCATAGCAACTCCGCCAAAAGATCACGTGGACACACCCCAAATCACTCATAAAACACAGACATTGACAATATATTCTCCTCGAGATATACATGCTAGAGCTGATCCTCAGCATAATGATATCTTGGATCTCAATCAGTCGAGTTCGCTTGATGCTAAACATGACACGAAATGCGATACGCGGTTAATGCGGGGGATGATCAATTTTCTCAGGTGAACCTCAATAAGATGCCTTGGTTTCCAACTTTGGGCTTATAGGTGGAAGTGATGCCCCATTTTTAAACGATGCCACCGATGGATGATATTTTTGAAAATATTAGACCAACTCATTGTGCATTGATTTAGAATTATTAGGGAACATAGATAACTACTAGCATATACAAAATTAAGCCACTTCCCTCTGACGTATGGAGCTTTAGTTCCATCATACGATAGGTTCCTCATTTCTTTGATCAAGTTACCTTTACCCACTCTTTTCTGGCATGTCTAAAGGCTAGCTAGAAAATCCATATAAGTATTATGTGACATGCTAGTGAGTTTACAACATACGTATTTTGTGGATCCTAAGTGACAGCCAATACAAGCTCTCTAATTAAGTCCCGGACAATATAGGAAAGGAGCTTGATTCCAGCCGGGTCTCCAAAAGATGGACCTATGCAGGACATACATTAACTAGCTATGCGAGTTAAGCAAATAAGATACCTACAACACCCGAACGGTTTTGACTTTGAAATTGCTTTACGGGTTTTTATTCACTATATTTTCGCCCTTTCCAAACGTTTCGACCCAACCGTGATTACAAAAATTAAAGGACTTCGGTGAAATCCTTGGAACATGGTTTTCTCGCTTATAACATTGATTCTCAGCCTTGTTTGGGGGGTGGTGTTGAAGCATCATCCCATAGATGCTTGTTCGCAGGCCGAGCTGTTTGCTTTCGCATGGTGTGGATTCCCTACTTTCCATAGCGTAAATATCAATATTTCTTCCTTCGATTTTCCCCCGGAAGTTGCTGTAGCCTCAATGATATTGAATTCACAACAAAATTATGGGTTCCACTTTACAAACGGCCGCTCGTAGTGAAGAGATCCAGCAACAATTCATCAAGTACATTATTGAGACAAGAATACATGAGTCTCAGCAATACATAATCAAGCACATACGACCATAGGGTGTGGAAAATAGGGCTTCCCGTCCGCTTAGCCGTACTTAAGCCACACGCCGGTGAGTTAGTAGTTGGGTGGGTGACCACCAGCGAATCCTCACTGTTGTATGTTTTTTTTTTGCTCTTTTTCATTTCATTTATACTGTGAAAGAGAAGGAGCATTCGCTAGCAAGGTACGAGATAATAGGCCACCGGATATTAACTAAGACAAAACATACCTTTGTTAAAAGGGGTAACTGGTCAAGTTGATGATTATAAGATAAAGAACTAAACCCTGGCTTATCAACGTAACAATTCCCTGTCCCGCCGCAAGTTCTCTAGTAAGCCCTCAGGATTTCTATGTATGTCCCGCCGCGAAACCCGTCTCAAACATACATCACTAAAGTCGACTAGTTTGTTTTTGTGTGCTTTTTCAAGTGGGCGTCAGCAAATTGAAAGATAGGGCACCTAGCACCCTCCGCTAGGTTTCGCAACCGTAAAGAACCCCTATTTGTCTTAAATTTGACCACCACTGGCTGTGATAACGTTGATCTGGTACTTCTTCCTAGATTGATAGATTGAGCAGTTATAGTACGGCCCATTTTAGGACTGAGATAGTGACGCACCTGTTGTTATTTTCGCTAAACCTTACCACCAGCTTAGGGGATGGCGAGGAGAGTGTACGTCTCTAGGGATGTGGATGCAACCAAGTGCGTTGGCCCGCTGATAGGGACGGGTCCATTCACATCAGGCCATGCCCCTAAGAAATCCTAGTGTACTAATGGGGGTCGTTGGTAAAGTCGAGTTGAGGATTTCATTTTCATTTTGACTTGCTTATAGCTATGAGCCTCACAGATAGGCACCCTACTTAGAGCGGGTCAACTGGAGAGTCAAGGATTTGGTTATATCAATGCGTATATCTTGGGGCGGCTGTTTGAATTTCGGGCCTACTTATATTAGCTAAAATTAGTCTCAATCGTTTATAGCAAGGTGTACCTATAGTGGTAACGGCTAATGCCATATAGTAAGAGATGCAATATTCAACCATATAATAATACTCCAGTTGCTAGCTTGATTTCATCTAAAGAGATAGATGGAGAACAATTCAACAAAACAAGATAATGTGCATTTTTATAGAAACTGTGGTTTTATACGAAGCATGCCTTATATAGGGCTCCCATACCAACGATATCAGACAATGGGTCATATTCAATAATATAAGGTTGGATAAACCTATCCTAGATTGAAACGAAGTCGACAGATAAGAGATATATTGAAGAGAGGGTGCCACATCCCATTATATGGTATGATATCAGTGCTTCTCCCACTCGAGTTAAGTTACCCCTCCGGGTTGAATAGTGTTATCAAATAGTCATTAGGGGAGACTAGTATGTTCATACTAACTATGCACTAGTAACTCCCCTAGGATTGCGAAAAATATGGGCAACACCTTGTCTGAAGTGGTTAATTTTAGACCTACCAAAATGGGTCAGATTGAACGGATTTAGTGGCCCTAAAGTTCATTTGGAGTTACCCTAGCCAAATTATAAAATATAGCGCTTTGTACACTTCTTGGTAGGCTGAGAGGTTTCGCCTTGTCTTACATATGAGCGAGTTCACGACAATATTACACAAAAAGGTCAGTCCCAGTGAATGGTTTTCAAGAACGTGTGTAAGTCCTAAGGACTACCCTAGGACATGTCATATATAGACCCTAGTAACATACAATAAAAGGAAATATGCTCATAATCAGGTAGGTAGATTCTTAAGTAGTGCTACGATTGATAGATTCGATAACTCATACAACAGTGAGGATTCGCTGGTGGTCACCCACCCAACTACTAACACACCGGCGTGTGGCTTAAGTACGGCTGAGCGGACGGGAAGCCCTGTTTTCCACACCCTATGGTCGTATGTATTAGTTTATGTGTGGGAAAGAATTATTAGAGTATGATAGATAGAAGATTAAAATCACCGTCGTGCGATAACCCTAACTTCCGTTACCTATTCTAGGATTATACGAGTGAATCTATTAAGATAATAAATCAATCAGTGATCATATAACTACTACTCTATAGTAAACTTCTACAGACTTTTCTTCCTCTTACACAGTTCTACACAGTACGCGCTATCCACAAATACTATTGTATTACACTTTCATGCTTTATAATACCCCATGATCTCATCTGCTAGCTAGTAGATTCAAACAGAGTCTTATATAGTGTTAGGATCGGTGATCATCTGACCTTATTTGCCAGGACTATTAGCTAGTTAGCCTAGATAGCTGCTAGATAGCCCTCCTCTCCCTCTTCTTCCTCCTTTCCCCTAAGTGACACCCTCCAAGGTCTCTGGCGGATGGGAGCCATTTATGCGACCCCACCGGCGCCAGTTGACGAGAGGATGCTGTTTGTAGTCGGCATCGTTTTAGGGCTCGACCCCGACGACGAAGCCAACTGGCCACAGAGCATGACGTCATCGGCGGACCCGCCAGTCGACTCGCCGACCTTGTCGAAAACCCCTGGTGGGATCCGGAGGTGGGCCACCTGGCGGAGGTGATACAGCAGGAAGCTAGGGCCAGGGGACGAGAGCTCGAACGATCGGAGCTAGAGCTCCAGGCGCTGTAGGCATGGATGCACAAGCCACGTCAGGCATACGGGATCGCGGGACTACGCTTGCAATCTGGGCGGCTCCGGGCGGATTAGGAACCGGGGGATCAAACGGAAGGAGAGGGAGCAAACAGACGAATCGAAGAGCTGCCTAATTAGGCACGTTTGTATGCTGGCGGCTGGCCCCTGTCAGCAAACGGGGAGGGCAAGATATATATAGTAGCTAGTCCTCAGGCCTAACCTTCCTTCCCTATCAATGAGATTCCGTTTGACAAGTACCTACTTCCTACCAACTGGTAAATAGTAGCCGACACCGTCACACTAAGCAGCTATCAACCAGTAATACATTCATATTGCATGCTATCTCTCTTCTCCTAGTTTCTCAACATATAGCATATCACATGTCTTGTCTAGAAATGTAGCGAGCATGCTCTTAACAAATCAATACGCCCACGTATAATGTATTTTCTTTTTCTCATCATAAAACACTATATTAACCAAAAGCTAAACCTTCCAAAGGCTCACCAGTTTCTACCATCGTCGGAGAAGGACGGACAGCAATCTGGTTCGTACGCCAGATCTTCTATGAATGAGTTGCTCTCCATGGGCGCACAATATGTACATAATTCCATAGCTAAGCACGTCCTAATACCCCTCAGGAGGTCGGAAAGACACGAGCTTCGCCCATGCCTCGATGGACGTTAACCAATATAACAATAACTAGTTTCTACCAGTTATGCTACCACTCGCGGTTGTATCAGTATAATAACCATTCATAATCGGCCACCGGATCCGAATTTATAGTCCTTTCTGGTAATCTTTCATACTCTGTAGTCATATAGATAGTGGTAGCTGACTAGGAAATACCTTAACAAGCTAGGTTAAGAGCATAGATAGCTAGCATCCCGCTAACCCGCTAACCCTACCCGACAAATCCAGTTTTTCGATATGCTATTTGGGCTGGTATTTCCTATAGTGGACCCGAAATTAAGTGACCCGACCTCATGCCTAGGTGATGCTATTTCGCTACGTTCTGTTTATATTTTGTGAAACCACCATTTTCTCTCTTTTTCTCTTTCTTCGTCTTGTTATAACTTTCTCCCTATTATATAATTTCCTACATATTTGCTAGCTTTTTGCTAGCTTTTTGCTGTAGTTAGCAATTAATTACATGCTCGATGTTTGTTACTCTGCCGAACCTTAGAGCCCCAGATTATCTAAATCGACGAGAAAGAAAATCTTAGTTATATTGTTATAATAAACTCGTCTAAACTGATAAGCACTAAAAAGGGTTTTTACGAATATCCACATATTTGCCGATAAACCTCGCATTGTGGTTTAACAGAATGATTTTTTTGAGAGCCGTAAAAGTCAACCCTAAAGCATGCATCGCTTACACTTTAGGAAGTTATCACTTTGAGTTCGACCTTGCAGCGCTAGAAGGGTAGCTCACCCGGTGACAATATCATTGAAAGGTTAATGCGCAAGATGACAATTGTCCCATGTGAGAGCTTCATAATGCTATCAGTCATAGGCCGTGTGAGAGCTAGGTGCATTCACGATGCTAGTACTTCAAAACACGTCAATCCCGATAGCTTGCAGCTTCCGAGCTTTAGATCTGCCAACATAAAGAGACTCTTATATCTGGTCAGAAAAAATGCTGCTTTCGGATACTGGATGTAGTCTGTTCGTGCGACATGAGGCTCTTCCAAGGTTATTGCTGCAGTGAGCTTAACCTTGGAAGGTCAATGCGGTAGATGGTTGTCCGCGGATCGGCCCAAATTTTGGCAGATTTGGATCAGGAAATATATGTAGACAAGTCTATTTCACAAATTAACCTCTTTCCCGCCTTTTTATACCGTCTAGATATCAAAATGGGATGGCAAAAGATCTATAAAAAATGATATCTAAAAAGACATCACAAGGCCGCATAAGTGGCCGACTATCCTTGCAGGTTTGCTTCTTAGGGATATCTACTATAGCTACTATAGAACAGAAATACCACTAGATTATACAAGATCTTCAAAACTGAAACAAAAACCAAAAACATACAACAGTGAGGATTCGCTGGTGGTCACCCACCCAACTACTAACTCACCGGCGTGTGGCTTAAGTACGGCTGAGCGGACGGGAAGCCCTGTTTTCCACACCCTATGGTCGTATGTATCATTTGATTTGTAGGTGAGAACTATAGAGTATTATTCACACTAGTTGGCTACTCAGAACATTGTTTAGGCGACTCGGATTAAGAGTTGTTTATTTCATGCTTAGGAAGCTTTGAAGAACTATGGATGACCTCCATCCTCTTACCCAGGTCCTGGATCCGGCAAGGCCCGCTAGGGTGTTATTGGGTGAAACCAACATGGCACTCACTCCATACATTTCATTACAACACGATATTAGTGATGCCTACAAGAAGTACGCAGGATACGCTGGGATCATTGCTAATGTGTTCCTCCCTCCCTCTCTCCCTATAATAACTCAAAAATCGCAGCCGAAGGAACAATACAAGGAATGAAAGAACAATCTTCAAGGCTCGGGTTATGTAGTGATTCCAAGGGAAGAATTGTGGAACAAGTAAAATACCAAATTTGGCCCTATTCTGGCAATTTTTCTCCGCGAAATCCCGGTCTACCCGGCTCTGAGAGATCTGATCCACTGAGTGACAAAAGCCGAATCATAGACGCCATCAAGTCTAGAGCGGAGGCTAGATAGGACGGCCGTACGCGCTGTGGATACCCCAAATATAGATCCGGAGAAGTGCTCTTCCCCGGACCGTCCACTTCATACTGAAATTATTGGTGTTCTTATAAGCAATGGCTACCTAATAATTAGATACGCCCTAAAATACAAGAAGCATTGATCCTATAACAAGCCAATATTTTAGACGAATTTCAGACGGAAGTTCTCCAGTGTGTGAAAGCCACATGTAATTCTCTGATAACTACTCATCTTAATCTTCATCATCATCATCATCATCATCATCATCATCATCATCATCATCATCATCATCATCATCCTCACCATCATCACCCAGCAAGCAAGATATACCGCCTAATTTACATGTTCCTCGTACTCTACAGCACCAATGGCAGCATCCTTTGCATTCTCTTGAACTTCCATGTCTTCGTGGTAGACGTACTGAAGTGGTCTTTTGGTTGAAATGGCATCTGCATCACCAGCCACGATGAGGGTTGGGTGGGAGCAATAGTACGCGTCAATGTCTTCCAGCTTCCGATTTTCTAGGAAAGTTGAAATAAATTATATAATAATAGGATAACTTCTTGGGCTTGAACTCACCTCTATCGGGATACAGGAAGTAAATAATAAGCAGGAAGAGCGCATTGAGGATGGTCCATACAATCCAGAATTTCCATCCAATGCTTTAAATACCGATACGCACAATCTCAACTATGGCAAAATTGGTAATTCTGGAAAATACACAGCATGAGAACGGTCTAGTTCAGTGAGAATGTGCTTCGAGTAACTTACCAATTAGTTGCGGTCGAAACTGCCGCTCCCATTGTTCTCATTGAGAGTGAGTTGATCTCAGTGGGGTATAACCACGGACACCCAGAATACCCAGCCCAAAAACGGTACGATATAGGAAGAAAAAGACAACAGAAGCAGTGGAGTATACTGTATTCTTCTCGACCAAGGCACGGAGAATCGTGATGGCCGGGAAGGAAGCGAACTGGCCAAAACCAGATAACATCATCAAGCCCCGACGGCCGGCTCGCTCGACTATCGTGGCCGCAGCGAACGAGAAAAAGAAATATAAGGTCGCATTGCGGGCCGTTGGCAGTCGGGCCATCTCACTTGAAAGTCCAACCGAGTTCACGAGGATTAGCGGGAGATAGTAGCTCATAATGTTGATGCCTTTGGTACACCATTTCTATCAGTATGTAAAGGCCATAATAGAAAAAGTAGGGTGGTTCGGATCAGGAAAGTACCTTGAAGCTGCTGCATGACCTGTATGCCCCGAGAATCTAGTTATTATAACTCAATGCAATGAAATTAAATACAGCATCACATATCAACAAGATAATGCTGTCTGATGGCGCGATCTTCTGCGACGAAGTAAAATCGATAATACCAAAACTCTTCGCCGGTTGCTTCTTGGTGCCGGGGTGTAGCCTCGACGCACGCAAGTACTTCCATCGCCTCATCTTCCCAGCCTTGTGTCATGAGCCATCTAAGTCCTTGTCAGAACCATATTTAACTTCTGCGCAAAAAATGTTGGTATTATACCTTGGGGATTCTGGGAGCCAAGGTGTGAGGAACAAGATAATGACGAAAGTGAGCTGTAGAGCGATGGGCAAGCGCTGTTCAATGGTGTCTCTGCGGAAGGAGAGTCTATAGTTTATCCATTTGACAATAATACAGTACCCGCCGACATTCAGCCCAAGATCGAGGATGACCAAGTTTCTCTCCATTTCACTTGTGCCGTTTCCGTTTGCCAAATAGGTGCTGCTGTAATTTACTTCATTTCCAACACTGGATAAATTAGGAGGATGTATAGCGTATGAGGATCTGCGATCCACTTACCCTAGCACAATTCGGCCAACAAACATTTGGGGTAGGCTATAAGAGAACGTCTAGAGAATGTTACCAATAGCAATAATGAGAGTACCCAAAAGAATGGATTTCTTGCAGCCTAGCCGCTCGCCAATCGTAAAGGCGAGTATGGCTCCGAAGAAACAACCGATGTCATAAATGGCAGCAACTGTGGAAAGGACTGTGGTTTTGGTAGGGCCAACAAGATCATAGAGTTCTAAGAAGTCAGGGGTGACCACCACGCCACCTGCAGAGATAGATCATTAGTATCCAGGACGACTGGTATAGAATTGAAAATGGCAAGGCGACATACTGAAGACACCATGGTCGTATCCAAATAGCATCATATCAGTAGCGCATGCTACCAAAAAATCAGTTGCATTGGCATTCCTCCGACCAAGACAAGCATGGAAACGTAACCAACCTATGGTGACCCAAAAGGTAAGCATCCTCCGGTGAGCCCAAATAGGGCTTCTTCGTAGACACCATTATTATCGACGAAGAGATTTGACGGAATAAGTAACAATAGAAGCCTAAAATCACCTAGTGGGATAGTGTGATAGTAGTTATTATAAGAGTAGTTACTAGCAATCAGCTCTACATACCTCATTTTTTTTTCTGATGGTTGCAACAAATACCCCAGGAACCTAACGATCCCAACCCCATATTCTCCCCCAGATGGAGATGGGGTGGAGACGGGTCGCGGTATTGAAATGTGGCAAAAATCCTCTTCTCGGCGGAGACTTCCAACATCTCGGCGTTCCTCCTCCCTAAGGAGTCGGCACCTTGGCACATTGGATATAGCTGCGAGGTTGCCTTTAGTTAAACCCACATTTCTGTGTTTGATTGACCAGGACCCTTCCAGACAATCATCCCCATCCCATCTCTTCAGAGACACAACAAGGGAAGACCTATATAGGCATATGAATTTAATTAGAGCGAAAGAAGCTAGCGCCAAACTATAGGTTTGGGTCCAACACTGGCAGCCAATCATCACTTCGGCTAGACCGGAAACATTACAGCGGGCCGAGGTATGCCTCGCGGAAAAGGTTACTCAAAATGGAGCGTAGCAGGTAATTCAAGGCCGCCAGTTCATACTGCCATTCCCCTCAACAAGACGGTCATAATATAAGAGTAACGGGGAAAATGTGGAAAAGTTTACTGCCAGGTCCAGTTTCCAGTTCCACTATGAATGATTAAAACCGCAAAAATCCAATCGTCAGAGGTGTTTTCAACCTTCACCCTCGATCAACTGCATCATAAATCATGCCAATGTATCCTGAAATCAATTTCCGGTTTGAGACCTTGTCATCGCTCTCAGTCCCCGGCCCGATCGAACCCCTAAACGATGACCGACGATGGCGACGAAATCAAGTCGCCTGCGACTCATGCCATAAACGCCGTGTGCGATGCGATCTTGTATCCCCGTCGCCGTGCTCGCGCTGTGTACGGAAGGGCATCCATTGTGAAATTACACGCAAGCTACGAAAACGAGGTCGCGTAGCACGATCCAAGCTAGCCAATCCAAAAAGGCTATACGAGGTAGATGCACCGCTGAGTCGTATAAAAGAAAGGCAAAGGAAGACCGACAAAAAATGCAGTCCTGTGTCCCCAATGAGTCTCACTGTCCCTGATTCAGTAACACAACTGTCGCCGCCAGCAACCGATGAAATAGATGCTCTCTTAGCCTTGTGCGTGGAAGACTATGGCTTTGTGACAAATGCTCCACACCTGCAGGCAGGATTGCGAGTGGATGTCGCAAATGAATGGCAATCAACGCCTGCGCTGTTGAACGATCTGCCTCAATTGAGCTCAGAGGACGACGAGCCTCTGCCACCACTGCCGGACGTCTGGAATCCGGACGACATCGCTCCTTACACTCCGAGCCAAGGGCCTTATCTACCGACACTATCCCAACCAACAACTAATAACCCCATCCCGGAAAATGAACCATTTTCATCACCCTCTGCGAATTACTCTGTTTTAAACACGGTGATGCCTTTCTTGGAAACACACCTTCCCCCGCAACTTGTGTGCCATTTGCTCGAATTATATTTCACTAGCCCATTTCCAAACATTTTGCGCAAGGGCTCCTTTTTGACCGATAAATTCCGGGTCACCAGCCCCGCGCTTTTGACAAGTATGCTTTGGATGGCCGCCATCGATCATCGGGCCATTTTATCTATCTCACCCTCACAACACCGCAAAATTTGCCAGTTCCTTGGCGATCTGACGGGAACATTATTGCAATTCTCGGACAATATCTCGCCCGACGATCGGGAACCTTCACTGGCGAGCTCGCATTGCTCACCGACGGCAGCAGAACATGCTGCTCACCTGGACCAGGTGATTACTTACATACATATTGCCTCCATTGTCTCTACCGAACAGCACGTTGCAAGCATGAGGTGGTATGTCCAAGCTCTGTCCATCTCTTATAGCCTAGTTCTGGTTCCTAATTCCTTCTTAGGTGGAAGGCGGCCTTTGGCTTAGCCCGACAGCTCAAACTAAACCAAGAGGCGAAGATAGTGCCCGACTTGGATAAGCAAACTTATAGATCGCCCCAATCCCTTGATGACGGGCTATCAGATTGGTCAAACGAACCCAACCTTTTCCATTCCGATGTGACCCAGCCAATTCTCGATTGCGTATGCGAACAAATGCATCATCAAAGCCATCCTGTCTTGACAGAGGAGGATCGAGAAGAGCGAAGGCGGACATGGTGGCTGCTTTACACCATTGATCGCCATCTCGCATTGTCTCACAACCACCCGCCGGATCTCCTTGATTCAGAGTGTGAGAATCTGCTTCTTCCACTGGATGACACATCCTGGCAGGGTGGTATTGTTCACAGCAACAGCGTCCATCCGCAGGCGCCTCGATGCTTTCATTCAGCACACCATAACAAACGCCAGGTGTTCCCTGATTTTCGCTGTCGCGACTCCTCTATTTTTGGATTTTTTCTTCCACTTATGACAATCACCGGGGAGGTGATGGGGCTCAATAATCTCCGGCAGCAGGGGAATAAGGATTACGAAGCTAAAGAGGCTGAAGTACTACGCCATCTCGAGATCTATCATACCAGCTTGTCTACTTTTATGGCATCGTCAGAATCTTCAACTGTTGACTCTGAGGTCTCCGACGGACTTTTCGACGTGCAGCCCCGGGATCACACTTGGCAAACGCAAACTGTGGTTGCTTACTCGTCATACCTAGTCCACGTTCTCCATATATCACTGGTGGGAAAATGGGACTGGCAATTCTTGTTGGAAGACAAAGAGCTGTGGAGTTCTCCAGCTTTCACATCCATAATCTCACACTCATTAGATGCGGCTTTTTGGTTGCGACAGATCTTACAACTTGACCCCAACATCAGCTTCATGCCCTACTTCTTCGGCAGTCAGTTACTTCAAGGGAGCTTTCCGGTGCTGTTGATTGTGGAGCGTCTCCAAGAGAAATGCGGCGAGGAGATTCTCAACGCCTGCGAGATTATGATACAAGCCACCGAATCATGTCTTGTCACGCGGAACACAGATTACCAAAGGAAATTTCGGCAATTGATACGCAGCGCAGTTTCACAGGCCCGGGGTCGTCCTGTGAGTGCTAGTGAAGTTCGACGTCGCCGTGAAGCGATATTCGATATTTGGCTATGGACACGAAGGGGGACGAATTCGCATACTAGCTTCAATGTCCCTTGTCAAACCTGACAAATATATTATCTTGTCGCCTGCCAGACCCTTGCAACACTTGTGCTATAGGCTGGACAGCAGAGGCACATCTAAAGAGTCAAAACTTCACGCTCTTCAATGTGCACGGTAAAAGCTACCATACCATGCATGTCGACGCAAGCTACGTGGTCGACTGTTCTTGACCTCGTTGACATTTCCCTTGTTATTTCCTGTATTATGATGACAATGTCTGCTATGTATCAACAGTGTAATGAATAAACTAGAGTGACGATTTTCAATAGGTTGGAGACCATAGTTCGTGGTAGCACTTATATAAGTGCTGGATTGCGCACTATTTCGCATCCAGGATCTGCTCTATACACTCTCGCCGGCTAGGTTGCGTCTGAAGATCGGGGTTAGGTAACCCAGGAACAAGCTGAATTGTAGCCGGGAGGGTCTATCTTTTCATTCATGAGAGCAGTCCATAAGTTTTCTTCGTTCAGAACAAGCATCTGTCAGTGGGGCCTTGAATATGTCCTCGGTCTTGTTTGACCTTGTGCTTGCGGACGCACTGTTCAGTAATAGCCCTTACTCGGAAGTTCATGGGATACAACATGGATCGAAATCCGTTGCCTCCCTTTTTATTGGTTCTCAAATTTTTGGTCGTATCCACTAACACACTCATCGAGTCTAGTTTTGGGAGCAGTGACGAATCAAATCACCGCCAAGACCAGCGATCTATGGTAGACTAAACAAGACAGGCATAGCGTTCTGCAAGGTTGTCATATCTCGCCTTACGTTACGGAGTACTCGTCCTTCCTTATTCGCCTTTTGCTATTTGATTTTGGAGACTGGTACGCCGTTCAATTAGGTTCTCATCTCACAAAACTTCCATCTACCTGAATTACTACGAGGATCGAAGGTAACAAAGTGGGGTAAAAAGGGCAAAAGTCGGGACTCACAAAATATCATCTCAGCCCCGCCTTCGGAACTAAGAAACGAGGGTCTTCTTCCCCACACATATCGTCCAAGTCGAACAAGATAAATCCAGGCCTCACAAAACGTAAATGCCAAGACCACTTGAACGCAATCGTAAGTCCATGCCTGGTCAGCGGCTTTCGCTTCTCGAAATTAATGCGGGGCTTGTTTCATCTCTAGGGTGGTGAGTCAGTGACTTGTTTCCCAATTATCATTGGCCTTCCAAGCCATCTAGCCCATACCACCTCACTTTTATCGCTTGAAGTTGCCCGTGACCCTCAAAAACGATTACTAATTCATCCCTACTTAGCCAAACGTGCAGGTCACGGCGGGTCAAATGTTAGTCTTGCATACATCGACCCTTAGAAAGCTATCACCCACTAACCCCGTGCTCATTGTGATATAACGAAAGGCGAAAGGCGACGGAAAACGAGCCAAATTCTCACCATGTCAACGCATTGACCGTGACTGCCATTGCATTCGAGAAGGAGGCACAATAGTGGCGCCAGGAGTTCCAGTCTACCAACCGAACCCTTTGGACTCAGATACTCACCTTGAAACTCCCCACGGAGCAATGCTTTCGGTCCAATTGCATTTTGTAAGTCTTGTCGAATGCTTTCTCGGGCTATTTCGTTTAATTAATTCCATTTATAGGTTCCACTTGGCTTCGTGATACACAAAAGCGTGTGGAAATGGCAGAATATGACTGGATGGCCGGTTTCCATTATAGCACATGCTCTTTCTCCGCCTTCAAACATGACTCCAATGACTGCCCTTTAGGTATATTATCCAATCATCCTTATATATTGAGTGAGTGAACTTCTGTGGATGGTAGTGAAAGAAGCCATAACTGAATCCTTTGAATCTTTCCTCAGGCACATTACTATTGGATTGTTTGACTGCCTAAGACCAGCCCATCACCTGTTTATCAGGAATTTGCTTCTTTTCTCGACAGGTTCTCTTTCTTTCTCTCTCCCTTCCATAGTCGTCCATCTGGGATCATCTTCCCAGTTTAATCGCCATCAATTACCAGCATAGCCAACCTCCCTCAGCTCAAGGATGCTGGTTAAAGTCGTAGGCATTGCCAAAGCCACGGTTTAGATAGCGCGAAAGTGCTTCTGACTTACTCACCCAGTTCACGGGGATATGCAGATCGGTCTGTCCCTCCATTACAGGCTTAATGTCATCCGCAAATTCAAGTTTCATAGGGTTCCTATACCACGGAGCGAAGTGGACTGTCTATGTCAAAAATCCTTTGGGGAAAAACAGCCATAATAGATAAGTTAAACTTACTCATTGCCAGCATGACTCTAGTGTCCTCAGTCTGGTTACCAGTTCCAGCATGCCAAAGGCGAAGATCTCTGACGACTAGAGAGCCCTTTAGCACCACGGGTTGACACGGCGGGCGATCTGGACGGCGCTTCTCTAGCTCATCAAGCTTGATGCGGCCACTAGCACGCTCGCCGTGTAACCCTTCCTGAACATGTAAGCCCGTATCAATGTGTGTTCCCAGCCATATCTCAGTGGAGCCATTCTCCGGGGTCATGGTGATGAGGGGAACATTGATGACGTATGCGAAAGGATGAGTTGGATGAGCAAAGTCTGCGTCACAATGGACAGGCTGAGACATCGGAGGGTTCTCTGCAGTTGGGGGCATTGCAGTATTTCCCGAGCAAAATGTCCATTTCGGGCGGGGGCCGAGTGCTGTCGATGTGATTTGAGTGGCAATGGGGTCTGGGTTAGAGTTAGAAGCTATGGGCTGTAGGCGTAGCCGGGGCTTAGCCGGGGCTTAGCGGACTTACTCATGAAAATACTGGGCTCGAAGTACTCCCTTACTGGAGGAGCATCTTGTTGGATATTCCCGGGGTTGTAGTTGAATGGACTGGCTCCTTTCCTAGACTGAAGAGAATAGGCATCTACGACCATCTTTTTGTTGAGCCGGTCGAGGCAGTCATGGGGGATAACATTTTCAATTATCACAAGCCCATCCTGATGAAGGCTGCACATTGCAAGCTCTAGACTCTGATAAGAAAGACGTTCATGCTTGACCTCATCTCGTGATGGACGCATGAACGTTGGATGGCTTGTGCGCTTTCCGTTGGGTCGATAGAGACCGAATCTGATAGTGGTGGCCCAACGCTGCTAGAGCCTTGAGGAGGATCTTACTCATAGTGATCGAATAATCTTAATGTAATCGGATAGAAGAATGTAAAGATGTCCGACGAGGATCAGCTCGCAGTTTATACTGGTGTAAAAATCCAGCGGAAGTTGTCAACCATTTATACTTAGGTTAATTAAACGGATCATACTTAACGACATAATAAACATTGCAAAGACGGGCTGTTAACATGTTTGCCTCCACTATTCTCATATGCATTTCCCTCGCCTTTCAGTGTAGCCATTTCCTTTTGGGTGGAACTACGCGGAGGGGCCGACGTGCCGAGAGCAAATCAATGCATCGATTATATTAGCTCTTAACCTCAGTAGGTGGGATTTACTAAGTTTCAAAGTGCTAGTTGTTTCTTCATTGGCTTCGCAAATCGAAAGAGAAAACCCCCGCATTTGGTGAGTTTCCTGATCGC
The DNA here is from genome assembly GCA_928213465.1 of Penicillium sclerotigenum. Classification (NCBI taxonomy): domain Eukaryota; kingdom Fungi; phylum Ascomycota; class Eurotiomycetes; order Eurotiales; family Aspergillaceae; genus Penicillium; species Penicillium sclerotigenum. The sequence goes on along the minus strand of CAKMRK010000548.1, from coordinate 20,895 downwards.
CTTTCGCCAAACCTATTAGGTGAAAGCACAAGTTCCACTCAATCAACGCCAGGTCCCATCCGATGAAGCTGTTGTACATATTCAATACGTTTATTTATATTGAAGGGGTTTCAGCAAAGAATATTTATAATTCTATAATATGATTAACTGTGAATTACTTGTTTTTTTCATCTCTATTTAAATACATTTATTCAAAATAATTTAACCAAGACAGACTCCTTTCTTTAAACACATTAAAATATTTGTATGAGATTCAATACCAAATCCTTACTTTTTAGAGTAAGGCGCAAAGCTGTGGATAAGATTGAGCTATATTTGGAATGACCATGCTAGAAGTATAAAGTACAGGTTGAGCTCCATTTAGAATAAACACACTTGAAGTATAAATTATATAAAGATCTCCACGCTCGGAAGTCCCATTGGTAAAGCTTACTCTTGGGGCTCTAAATAAGCCTGATAGACTTTAGATGTGGCATACGGCATGGTTATTTTCTTATCCAAGAGCTATACTACAAACTCTCGAAATGTACGGGGATAGAGATCCGGGAACAGGTCGTGGGCATCTAAGTAGTCCATCTCACGTGCCCTATCAGGAGTATTATCGCCGTGGACATACATACTATAGAAGTACTCATGGCGAACCAGTTGCAGCAAGTCGTTTAAGCTGATCAGGAAGCTCATCGATAAGTCCCTCAATATCGATGATACGGATAGCAACTCCACATCATTTCAAATCTTTTTGACTACTAGCTTTTCCGAGGATACTTTGCGAATAAGATTTTCGACTTCCTCTTCCTATATTATAGGTCATTTTATCGACAGTGTGGGAATTCAATGTAACCAACAAATTTCACAGGCCGCTCAAGAAGCCCCTCGAGAATAGACGATCCAGTCTCGCCGGTGACTCTAAGAAGAACCACTCTCTGTTTGTCCGTAGAGGCCACCGCAGCAGTGAGTGTGGCACGTGATTATAACCTCCCTATTCACGTCTCGTTTAGCATTGAAACAGACGGACGGCTGCGAGGAGGAAGAACTCTTAAGGATGCGGTTCGAGAAGTCGATCGTCTGACGGATAGTTGTATAACGTATTTCGGGGTGAATTGTGCCCATCCCCGTCATATTATGATAGCATTACGGGATGTCCCTGGGGATGTGAGGTCGAGGATTGGGTCTAATCCAGGAAATTCAAGTCTTAAGAGTCACGGTGAGCTTGGTAACTCGCTAGTACTAGATCGGGGCGTTGTTTCGATGTGGCTTCAAGAGTTCAATGGGCTTTTCGATATATTGCCGGGACTGAAAGTGGTGGGGGGTTGCTGTGGCACGGATGAAGAGCATATTGAGACTATTGCGGGAAGAATTCATTCGTTCAATTGCTAAACGCTAGTCAACAAAGCACCCACACACTTGGGTATAGTGCTTTGCTGGCCGAAATGTTTATGCATCCCGAGGTCGTTTCTCAACGTTAAGAATGGTCATTGGTTGCCTTTCTCTTTGTTTGGATCGTTTCGGTTTTTAAATTCATATGAAGTAAGGAAAGTCAGCCGCTTATACGGTGTGGTCATGTCTTCTTGGTATTCTTCTTGGTAGTCTGCTTTTAGGAATATCTTGTCAAACTGGGATATGGCCCCCCACCACAGGCCATAAATAGGAACCTGGGTTTTTGTTATGGTCTAGTGGTAAAAATGGCTGTATTTTTCCCACGTGTCTTTTGCCTCCTGTCAAGGTTTCTAGATAGACGGCCGAAAACGAAGGGAAAGAATTAAAATGGGCAGCCGACTTATCAATATATAACCTTTAATGAGACCAGGAATAAGAGCAATCATTTCGCTAGACCTTCAGGGATAAGACAGTTGCATAAAGGAGCGTCTGCTAAGGTGATACCCACGTTAGTAATGAAATCATCCACTTACCAGACCCATTCAGCGAAATTGCCAAGATGCCGAGTCACAAAAACAGGTAATAAGTAATACCCACGAACTTAGGGTAAAAAAAAGGCAGAAAGAGGTAGAAAGGGGTAGAATTACAAGATCATCTGACCCCTTCTTTTCTCTCTAGTCGAGTATCCTCTTTGGGTTCAAGATTTACGAATAGAGAATTGCAATCCATATAATCCATATTGAAAATAAAAATCATATTTCAGCTCATAGCATAAGACCATAGATATCACAATAATAATAAAAGATCATTTAGCACATAGAACCATCAAGTGCAACAGCCACGCTCAAAGTATACCAAGTATTTATAAAAAATTAAAAAAGAAAAAAGAAAATCGTAAAACATCCCACAATGTCAAAATTAAGCCTCGGCCTTAATTCCAACACTCTCGTGGTGGGTAGCAACCTCAACCTTCTTCTCACCAGCATCAATCTCAAGCTGCTCAGTGTAGCTGACGGAAGGAACCCAGCCAACAGAGTTCCAAGCACGAGGAATCTTAGCATAAAGCTCGTCAACCTGCTCAAGCGAAAGACCCTTGGTCTCATAGATGCAAGTGTAAACAAAGACACCACAGATAAAGCAGAATCCACCCCAGATGAAGAACACCTTGGACTGGAGATTGGCATTGCCAGGTCCGCTGTTCACCATGTACGGGGTAGCGTAGGCAATAGCCCAGTTAAGCAGCCAGTTGGTGGCAGTGGTGATGGAGAGACACTTGGCACGAGCCTTGAGGGGGAACAATTCACCAGTGACAACCCAGGCAACGGGGCCCCAGGAACTGGCGAAGAAGAAAATGTAGATGCACACGAAGGCGATGAGGACTTTGTTTGAGACGTCGGAGTTGATGGCTGTGCCGACGATTGCGACGATCAGCTGCGAGATGCACATTCCGACGGCACCGAACAAGAGCAAAGGACGACGTCCCCATTTCTCGACCATGTACAGACCAGGGAAGGTGGAGACAACGTTGATGATGCTTGTGATCAGGGTGATGACGAAGGAGTTTTGGATGCCGGAGTTCTGGAAGAAGGTGGTGCCGTAGTAGACTGTGGATTTTGTTAGTGTGAAAAGGTGCGGTGGATTGTGGGAAATGGAAACGTACAGATGAAGTTGACACCAGCGAGCTGCTGCAGACCCTGGACAGCGCAGCCAGTTGCGAGACGCTTGCCGAGGGTTCCACGGACGATCTCGAGATAAGTGGCCTTTCCAAGACTCATCTCGTATTCGTGGTTTGCCTGGATCTCGGCGAGTTCAGCGACGAGAGCGGGGTCGTTCACGTCCATACGACGAAGACGAGAGAGAGACTTGCTAGCCTCTTCGTAGCGGTCTTGCTTGATTAGGAAACGAGGGGTTTCCGGGAGGAGAAGCATGCCGACAACGAGGATGATGGCCCAGGCGAACTGGATGGCGATGGGGATACGGTAGCAGCCAGTGTCGTCACGGTCCTTGGTGGAGTTGTTGACGATGGCAGCGAGGAGGAGACCGATTGTGATGGCGAGTTGGTAGGCGCCGACAATTGTACCACGGATCCATTTGGGTGCGGTCTCGGATTGGTAGAGAGGGATTGTTGCGGAGAGGAGACCGACACCCAGACCGGCGAAGAAACGACCGGCTACGAAGAGGGGGATTGAGGTTGAGGCGGTTTGGAGAATGACTCCGAAGACGAAGACGAAGCTCTCAATGATCATACCCCATCGTCGGCCAACTTTATCAGCAATAGGGGCGGCGCCGAGGGCACCAAAGAAAGTTCCTGCTGAGAGGAGAGAGACAATCATTGATGATTGTGAGGATGTGACATCGGGGAGGTGATCCTTCTCGTTAATGAAGCCGGTTGAGAACATCTCACGCCATTTCTTCATGGCGAGAATACCGCTGATGGTACCTGTGTCATATCTAGATGGGTGTTAGACATGCCTTTGGGGATAGGAGTATAGAAAATTAGGAGTGGCACGTACCCAAAGAGAACACCACCGAATGCAACAAACAGACCAATCATGATGGCCGGAGCAGCAGAGCCCACGGCATCATCTGGCCTCTTCAAAGCGAAGCCCATTGTGAATGTGATCAGAGAGAAGCAAGTTCAATCCAAGTAAGGGTATGTGTGTGAGTATAGAGAAGACTAGACAAGAGTGATATAGTAGAGAAAAGTTGGTGAGAGAGTAGAGCAAGTGTATTATGAAAAAAAGAAAGAAAAAAAACCTGCTGGTCAATCCCTTCTATTTGTACTTCCCCGGTCCCAAATTCACTTGGCCCTTCAGGCCCGGGGGAATTGGGAAATTTGCAATCAACAACCCCCGAAAACAGCGGGGTGGAACCAGCCAGGTCAGCCTGGGAAGATGAAATTTGCAAATCGTCCAATCCCAGAATAACATTTTCCCCATTTCCCACGTATGTTGGTATTTCTGGATGGTTTGGGCCTGGGGATAGAGTTTCAATCGAAAGTGGAGAAGCCAATAACAGCTGAGTGGACTCAGCCCCCGGACTCCTACCGGGCGGGTCATTGGCCCAACACTGGAATTGGCTCGACGCCGAACCAAGATTTTTCGGCGCCCCGATTCTTACGTTACGATTTGCGTTACACTTTTCCTGCACAATAGGATCGGCACGGTAGGATCGGCACAATAGGATCGGCGAATACACTCTTCACAATATAATTGATGAAATATACACAGTATTTGGATTGTGGCAATTCAGCCTCCAGTGTGTGAAGAGCATGTCTTGGGAATATGGAGACGGAAATAGCTTTTACATACCACATGACACAGGCCGAAAACAGGGGGGACCGGGTTGGGCTAATGCCGATCGGTATCGGTGTCCCGCATCGGGGAAAAGGAACGGCCCTGGATGTGTTCTTACATAATGCCGTAAATTTTTTTTAAGGGATTTTAGATTGGGGTCGGTGTAGTTGTAATCTGAATTATATTAGATTACACACTTGCTTGGAACAGGAGGAAGACACTGAGATATTTCAAAATGTTCGAATAACTTTCTCCCCATCTTTTCCCCTCACCCCAGACCCAAATTTTCCCCAGACCTGTACGGAGTAAGGGCCCGAGATTTCTAGAACCGATAGCCGAAGATGGTTATGATCTGGTCAGTGTTCACCGGAGCCAGATTGGGAAGAAAGCGTTCCGAAGTTTCACTTTTCCGAGTGTCTGGGTGCCACAATTCCCGGGGAAAACCAACCAAAATGGCTTGTCCCGTGTATTGCGCCATTTTTCCCGAGTCGCGGATTGGACGGATTACCCGAAGCTATCCCGACGTTAGTCGCTTACGGAGATTTGTCGGAGACACCGACGGCCTGCAGCTAGCCAGGCCCGTGTTAGACTCGGGAAATAAACACGTGCCGGTTAATGCCGATGGTTTTGACCGAGAACCATGGAAGTCGGGAGCTAAGGTAGTATCATCCCCAGTTCATTCTACTCCGTACTTTTTTTTCTTGTTATTTTTATGTATCACGAGGACAAGGTTAATGATTGAAACGTATCACATGATCAGATCAGAAACTAGTCACTTAGGCACATTGTGGCGAAATGCTTATCTATTATATTTATGCTCGCTGAAAAAAAAAAAGACTGGCCGGACTAGCTACCAGCGCCAGATCAGGATGAAATACACAGTCAGCACCACTTGCGCCACCAACCTGACGGAATGGCACAGATCCCGGACGATGAGCGATGCCGTCGATCGGGAGCGGGTAGCCAAGGCGGGGCGCCATACAGCCTTGTCCTTTGATGTAACGGCTCCAAATTGATCCTCTGTGCCTCGGTGAGCATCTTGCGGGGATTTAGTGCCGGGATAGCGTGTGGAGGCTGCCATGCCGTTGCGGCTAGCTAAACTACCCGCTAATATGGTGGAGCTGGACGCACCGGAGGTGTGGTGCTGATGATGTGGGAGAGAGCGGCGCTCGGTGAGAGGAAGAAGAGCGCCGGATGGGGATGGTTCTGGGGTATAGAGGACGCGGTAGATGGAACGGAGGAAGAGGATGAAGACGCTAAGGCCTAGGATGGTGAGGTAGTAGAAGAAGATTCCCAGCTGGTCTGGAAGGAGACAGAGGTGGTTTTGGATAGTGGGTGGTGATCCGTCCTGGATGGTTTTGCCTGTCTTGGGGTCGATTGGATTCCACAGACTGGTGAGGACGAAGCCCGGGCGGCGGACTCCCATCGCCCAGGAAACGCTTTTAACTGTGATTTCCTTGGGCGAGCCGTTGAATTCCCGGTGGGATACTTCACAGTAGTCATGATCGTCACCAGAATACACCTGCACGACGTTGGGTCCTGCCTTGGAAACCAATTCGGTGGAAACGGTTTGCGTTAGGACATTCTGGTACTGATAGCCTCCGGCAATCTTCAGAGAGTTAGGCTCGTCCTCTGCCAGTTCCTCGTCCAATGAAGAGGGCGGGTAGCGTTCGCGGAGAGGACCGCAGGGGGTGGCTGGCTTGCGGTAGAGAGGAACGTGTGTGAGAATAATAGTAGGGAAGCCAACACCCGCCGCCTGAGGCTTTTGATGAATGGCGGGCTCGACAGCATCGACAACACGATAATCGAAGATAGTATGCCCCTCGGTCTGGTTTTGCAGCATTCGCAGCTCGTCCGTCTCCGCCTTCGCCTTGTGGATGGCCATCTTATCCAGGAAGTCATCCGCATCTTTCCAGATCGGGCGGATGAGACGGTTTTCATTGCTGGCTGTGGGAGAGCTGCCCGTCAATGGATCGGGCTGGTCCATCGCGCTCAGTGAGGGAGTATCCACTGAAACGAAAGTATGATTCCCAATAATATCGACGCGGTTTGGGTTACCAAAAAAGGACTCGAAGCGATTACGGACGGGTTCCTGGATGCCGTTACCAAACCCAAGATCATGATTGCCAGGTAGACTAGCAATCATCCTGCGCCCTCGTCCATCGACAGGCGGTTTCACTAATTTCTCCCATGGGTCCAGAAAGATTTTAATAAATCGCCCGTACTCCTCCTTCCAAAAGGAGTCCGTGTACTTCTTCCACCGCGGTTCGGGGCTACTACTTGTAGCCGTGGCCCATTCTCTGCCGCCATCAAAAAGGTCTCCAAGAAACAGCACTGAGTCCGGCTCGAGGTGATCTTGTATCAAGGAAAATGACCGGCGCATATATTGGTCCGTGTATTTGACCGTCAACGTCGACACAGGCCATGGTCGACCGGGGTATGTGTGGGGATCAACCAGTTGGGGGTCGGCGATAAAGGCAATGTGATGTGGTGTGGCGCCTTGAGGCTAGAGGTATTCACATTCAATTGTTAGCACCAACTAGAACAAGTAGATCGAATTGCGACAGGTGCGCCACTGTTAACTTACCCATTCCTCCCAGCTGTCCCAATAACATTGGTTAATGCTGTCCTGAAATACCGTCCGTTCACCCCACCGAATTGAAAACATCCACAGCAAAATGATTGCATTTGGGATCGTAAATATACGTTTGACAAGGTTGAATGCCATTGTCTGAATCTCCTCACTCTCCTGTTTTCGGCAAATCTCTCGGCTAAACCCCCCAGGAAGCCATTGTTTGGCTGTTGGGGGAATGCTATCCCACATGCGACTGAATATATTTTGCGAGCTCGGCGACTGATATTGGTTAAATGAGGGGAGGGAGGAAGCGCCCGTGTTGCGTGGGTAGGCGAACGTCATGTTTGGTTTAGCTTGACAGCAAGACTAAATTAAGTGACAAGGTGGCTCGACCCCGAACAAAACGGGGCGGATTTTCAAAGAAAGGAATGGCTGGTCATGCTCTGGGCATACGACTGAGAAGAACCAAAAAGAATGAATGATAAAGAATCAAGAAAAGACAAGTTCATAACATGGTGTTCAACTTGAAGACAGGGGGGTTTTCAGAACAGGCAATTGCTTTAAGCTCCGGGTCGAGATGTGGTCGATCGCCAGACATTGGGCGGTCACGTGTAGTCCCTTAACAAGCCATGTCTAAATATAAATTACCTACTAATGTAAATTTTCCAGGCTGATTCGCGGGTCTTGAATTAGAGATAAGTAGAAGTACATAAAAAAATGTAGTCCAAAGAATACAGCGGGTCTACGTCCGCAGAGGATGATATTGCATGGCATACTTTTCCATGCATTTTCCAAAAACTGGTTGGCCCGAGGAAGAACTCCCACTTTTAAGAAAACCAGAGAATTAATATGGGAATGAGTAGGGCAGGTCTTTGTGAATCTACCCGAACAAAGAGGTTAGGATAAAAGATAGGGTATCTGAATAGGAAAACCGTAGGGGTGAGATGTTTGGGCGGCCAAATGAGAAACGAAAGTGTGTGGAAGGTCACCACAAGAGGGAATTAATTTCACTTTTTAGGGCAACACTGGCCTCCTCGGGCACAGTTCGTGTCACACTCCAGAAGGCATGCTTGAGGGTCACCCTCCCGAACACTGCCAGCCCGACTGGGAACGTGGTCATCAGTGTCTCGGGAGGATGATGCTTGTCCATTGTCTTCGGTATCACTTTCCGGTGCGAACTCAGGTTGGATAGTTGAAGAGTGGATACCGTAGGCATGGAGACAACGTCTCACCTGTCTAGCCAGACGCATGTATCTCTCCGAGCCTTCGCCCTTGATCTCGGTGTCCACCTGGAGATGAATCGAGGCCACGATCTTGGTGTCGCTGAGCTGCCAAACGTGCAGGTGGTGTGAACCAATGACACCGGGGAGTCGCTCAATGTCCTCCTTGATATGATCAATACTCATACCCGGGGGCACGGCCTGAAGAAGGATGCGCGAGGCGGCTTTGCACAGTGGAATAGCGGATGCAAGAATGATCAGTGTGATAACGAGAGAAATGCCCGGGTCGACGTAAAAGCGCCATTTGTAATCCGTCAGCCAGATAACAAGCGCGGAGACGATCACACCAATGTTTCCGAGGGCGTCTCCCATAACATGGAGGAAGACACCACGCATGTTAAGGTCGTGGGTGTGACCCTTCTTATGGTCTTTCGGCTTGGGCTGAGCATGGTTGTGAGATTTGTGAACATCATCATCACGGTGATCGTGGACTTTGACCGGAGCTTGCTCCTCATCGGTGTAGTTCGTGGTGCGATCGCGGTGGCTCAGAAGACCTGAACGCTCAGTTGGGATCTCGTCCTCGTCATGACCATTTTCTGAATCCGATGATTGTTCATTCCGGTATTGGCTAGCCGCAATAATCCCTTGTCTCAGTCTCTCGGGAAGTACGGGGATATCGTCGGGGCTCACAAATCCACGCCCCGCCGAAGTGCTGTATCTCGTTGAACCGCGAGTCTGGGTATCGCGCCGTTTTCGGGATGATTCCGTGGTGTTTGAAGGCAAGCTTGCGGGTCCACCAAAGCCAGCAGTGGCCCCCGCCAGGCTCTCGCTCTGATCGGCGATCGGTGTATGATCATGATCGTGATCACCGGCCTCGATGTCGTGATCATGGTCGTGTTCATCATGATCGTGACCGTGGTTGTGGCCGCCGCCAGGTCCGTGGGAGTGGTCATGGAATAGCGCCAATCCAATGATATTGGAAGCTAGGCCGAAGCAGCCAACAATGCAAACAAATTTGGGGTTTTGCACTTCTTGGGGTTCAAACAACCGCTGGGTTGCCTCCAGGAAAATCGACATGCACAGGGCGACTAGGAACACCCCATTGACCAGGGCACCGAGTGTCTCCGCTCGTTGCCACTGCATAAAGAAATCCAATTGTCAGATCGTCCTTTCGGGCTGGTATTGGCCATCAACTTACGCCATAGGTGTAAGTGTTAGAGGTTGTCTCCCGGTTTGCGACCTTCACCGCCCATAATCCGACACACAATGATAAGACATCATTCAACTATTCCGGATTAGTTTCAGCCACAGAGCAAGATCGTAGACGGTGGCGTACCATGTGGAAGGAATCGGCGACGAGGGCAAGGGAGTGGACAGCATAACCTAGAAAAGCACTGTCAGAACTCGGTCGCATGCGATGAAGCTGTCAAAATACGAACCAGTGATTAATTCAAGCAAGAAAAATGCTGTATCGATGACCAGCAGGATCAAGATCCTGTTCGTTTTGGACAGCCCCATGATGGTGGCTTGAGGTTTGCGCGCACTCCGAGCTCGGAATAAAAGGGGTGGGCGTCTAATCAGTAGGATATAGAGAATCTGTAGTGAAAATGGGAGGGGAAAAGGGAATGACAGAGAGTTAGACAGAGGAGGGGTTAAAAGGAAAACTAAACCCACCCGAGAGATAATCAAAAGGCCGTTGACGCAGGTGGAGCTCAAAATGGCCAGGGCGGAACCACCTCCGGTCTAGTCCGTGGTGGCGACACTTCTTTCTTTCCACTTTGTACTTTTTGTAGGGCTTTGTTATTTAGACAGTCAATTTCGTGTCCATATGTCTCGGAATATGCAGGGATTTGCTTTGTTTAACAGCAATTCTTGCCTTGATTCTTGTCTTTGTATCTTGATCCCAGAGACCTCCGGAGCCTACCTCCCATACTCTCTTGATCGACCTAGCCCTATGGGAACTCCCATTGGATCGGAGCTTCATTATTTTGTTGCGGCCCCGAACCAATCCACGAGTCAATTCCTTCCTATATTCTGATCCCAGTATACACTGTTGCTCGAGCCACATGCGGATCTATCTCCTTCGAGAACCACTGCGAAAGCACACATTGGGATAGCTGCATAGGGGCATTCTACCACACCCGAAATCATTATGAAATCAACTAGTTCCTGTGGGACTAATCACTACAGCAGCTGCACTACAGATATTATAGGGATTCATAGGTATGCTTTCATACCTTCGTTCTCTCGACAACGCCCACCTATTATGGCTAACTCCTAAGGTACTCACTTCGCTAAGCTCTTAGGAAACCTTGATACCAGGGTATCAATATCGCACAATATGAAAGCCCTGACTCGCAGTTTCTCCATAGCTTAGTACCTTTAGCGCTATTCTATTGCCACACACGTCGTGTACGGCTTTTTTTTCCCGACATATAAACACTAGAACAGTGGGACGCAAATGAAGTAGCGCCCATACTGAAGACAAGTATTCATATATTATTATTCACACCAGAACAACGTCTGTCTATTTGTGCATTGCAGCGCGGACCGTGTTTGGGCATTTGGTTCCCAGCACTGACTCTATAGGCTTTCTCATGATACTATGTGGTATTGCAGGAGCAACCAAGTATGTGGTAGCATACGATGAAATTTGTCTTTCGTGTCTCTGTCGCTGAACTAGTCACACGAGCTATTATTTGACGCTATTGACAACCAATGTAGGCTAGTATATTTATTACTTAATGGGAATAACAATCCCCACAGTGGCAGCGTTCGATGTGGAAAGACTAGTGTATTTATTCCTACTTCGGATATATTCTAGTTTCCCAGCGACGCTGGTTCATTTGTGTAATTTCAAAGTCTCCCAGCATCTGCTGGCCTTTCACGGGTGATGATATAAGCCTATGGGGCTGTAAGGTGATATTTAATATGGCAATGAGTGGATTATACACCGGAGTAGCTGGTAGCAACCATTTGATTGAAGGGCCGGATAGCAATATATATAATGCACGGTGTTATCATGGCATGGGAATATTTACGTAGAATGCTAAGATTGATATAAAAAAGCAAAGAAAGCAATCAATTTTGCTACTAGTGTAGTTTTATATATTCAAAAACAAGGATAGACCAATTGCGACAACGATATATGTATGTCCTGATGAGACTGAAAAGGCATCGAAAGTGGGGTCGAATAAGTTTTCGCTTATGGTACACATTTCAGCAAATCTGTACAACAACAGTGGCCGGCTGGCCCAATGGCAAGGCGCTTGACTACGAATCAAGAGATTGCAGGTTCGATCCCTGCGTCGGTCAACTTTCTTTTTTATGGGATCATTTTTGGTCTACATGGGGCCGTTAGGTAGTGTGGCTCATGAGCTCTTTTTTTTTTCATCAAGTAACACAATAAATCATTTCCCATAGAGACTCGAAAAGCAGATGGCATATAGAAAGCATATCTGAGACCAACTCGACTTTTGTGTAACCATTATATTCCAATCTACGAGCAACAGAGACTGCTAGTCTACTACCATGTAGGGTTATATGACATATGAGAGATTCAAACACATTGCTCAGGTAGAAATATATTGATCGCGTCATGATTTTGCACGAAGTCAAAAAGAAGCCCTAGTCTCTATATGTGGCTAATTTTACCATATATCAGTGAACTTGAAACTAGGAGATGTTATTCACGCCTGCGGCAAGTCCTGAATTTTTATTCTCGATTGACTTACAAGTGCACTAGGGCCATGGTTGTTAGCTTGCCACGCTAGACACGTTCGTAATTGTCCATGTTGGCATTCCTTTCCGTTCATATAGCCAGACTCTTGTGAGTCCTTCATCCAATTGGTAAGATGGCCGAGTTGGTCTAAGGCGCCAGGTTAAGGTATACCTTGACTCCACAACTAGCAATAGTTTCCTGGTCTCGCAAGAGGCGTGGGTTCGAATCCCACTCTTATCATAACTTTTTGCTTTTTGTTCATATTACTTGCTTTTTGCTGAAATTGGTGAAGTTTTTGGTCAAGAATGTGGTGGGGGTGGGTTTGTAAGAAAATTTCTCTCATTTTCGTGCGTCTATGCACGTCGGCAAGTGTGACACTTAACTTGGAATACTATAACTGGCTAGTATCGGTACACTGAAAATTCTCTTACATTCTAATTTACTAGTTGAGACTGACGCCGAGCGATTATCACGAGTAAGCTCTCACCTTAAAATGAACCAACAGGGCTGGGTTAGTAGAGTACGGTGTTTCTTTCGATCATCAAATAGGTCGAATAAGCTAGCCAGAAGAGTACGACTTCATATGAGCGATATTATTACATAGCTAATTTATAGGTAGAATTGGCATTATTTGGAGTGGAATTAAAGTTACTGGTCTCTGACACGGACCCGCGGACAGGTCAAGATCTGCCCATAGAGGTATATGGTGATCAGAATTCAAAGCCTCATGCATAGCTCGGACAGTGCCAAATTGGCCCACCATTGTTGATGTTACTTCGAGACTCCATTGAGAAAGTCCATAATAGATATTCTTTGCTTAATGTAATGCAACTCTGGATATTAGAGTCTCGGTCTATGTAATGCACTACCGTATATCTAAGCAAGCTTCTTTCGAACTTCTAGGATTCTCTGGGTTGCAGCAGAAAACGCATCCTGGTCCAATGACCCGTCCTCCAACGCAGCAATCAAAGCATTATATATATCTTCCCCTTGCGTGACATCCCTCTTAGCCGCAAGCAAGACATCAACACCAGCCTGTGCAGCCAACAATCCACGAGTAGCCTGATCGCCGAAAGCTTCCAGTGCTCCTGCCTCAACGGCATCGGAGATAGTAACACCCTTGAAGCCAAGTCTACCCCTCAACTCATTTTGGATAATAGACTTGCTCAGCCCGGAGGGGTAGGTCGGGTCTAATGCAGGATAGATAGCCCACGAAGTCATGACCATATCCACACCTTCCGCGATGGCCCTGGTATACGGCGCCATATCCACCTTGCGCAGCTCTTCGGTGGTCAAGTCAATTGTCACGGGCTGCAGATCCGTATTTTCCCCTGCGCCTGCTGCACCAAGGCCAGGGAAGTGCTTGGCAGATGCGATGATACCGGCAGACTGCTGCGCGCTGATAAACGCAGACCCGCATGTTGCAACGACGCGGGATGAGTTACTGAAGGAGCGCTGTGAGGCATCGGTGAAGTCTCCGGCCTCGCGATACACATCCAATACAGGTGCCAGATTGACGTTGTTCTTGAATGTCTTGAGGGTGCTCGCGGCATCTTTGCCCATTTATGTCGCTGCCGCTTGGCCGATTTGCTTAGCACTCTCTACTGGTCCGCCGGCCAATCGACGCACTTTTCCGCCTTCTTGGTCTGTCATGATAAACAAAGGACTACCTGAATAATACGGACTCTGCTTATAGGTCTTCTGGAGGTTGTCGATTGTAATTGTGAGGTTGTCACTGACATTTTCACCGAAGAGGATGATACCGCCGACTCTGCCTTGCTTAATTAAGTCGAGGAGATGGGCTGGTGGCTCGAGGCCGGGGTAAGAGAAGATGACATGGTGTCCAATTTGTGCCTGAATATCGCCCGGGGAAGCAGTCGAAGCTGCAGGTGCAAGAGCGAGGAAGAAAGGAAGAAGGTATGTGGAGAACCTCATTTGGATTGTAGGTTGTTTAAACTGTCCATCTTCTGGTTATCGTCACCTATATACCACCCCTCGTAGTCTGTGAACACTTTAGGAACTTTCATTTTGACTTGTGATTGCTTTAGACCATCCAATTTGTTCCTGTATCTGTGGGCAAATTGTTGAGGTCGTGAGGGATGTTACATTGATCACATTGATCGTCACTAAAGATCCCTGAAAGGGGAGACCCCCGCAATGCGGTTACTATCTGACCTCTGCGTTGGTGGCATTTAAATTGATTGTTTCATGTCACCTTCTTCATAAAGAATAGGAAATCGAAAAGTGGGCTTGTTAAGATTCTCTAGTCTACAGCTTTGTGTCAAAAGACTGAACCCACCGTATGTTGTAGGCAGCCATAGATTGAGTTACTCCATAACTCAGACCCTGGCTAATTTCTTTTACAACTTGAGTCTTGCAAATGTTCTATATCAACCTGTAGTCTAATATTTGTATTTCCAACCACTGGCCGCTGCTGCTGTCAATATCTTTGATGGAATACCAGGCCTTCAATGAATTCCGCCTTAATTATTTTGAAAAGTTTGATGAAAGGCGTACCTGAGTCCAGCGGAAAAAAGAAAGATGGTAAAAACCCAGTACCTCTTTCACTCCGAGATTGCCATTTATTAACCTCAAGCATAGGGATGGTTGTACGTCTTTCTAGGCAGCATACTCCCAAAAATTCGTTGATAAATGAAAATATTTAAATCATGGTTCGAAGAGCTCGTGTGTGGGAGGTAAATCAGAAACACACGAAGAGGATAATAATTGTGCTCCAAGGGCGCCCTAGGGCAAGCTACAGAGATGAGACGCTTGTAACGCGAGTGACTTCTATTTATTATGAAAGATAGATAATGCTGTTATTGAATGATCCAATCTCCTACGGATGATTGCTTGTTTGCTAAATACTAGGGTATAGATACCCTACTACATATAGTTTGGATAATCAAGATTTCTTCCTTCTCTTTCTCCCAGAGTAGCAGCTGCAAGAACTATTTATATAAATCACAGGAGCAGTGGCAAAAATCCCTACTCTCTAATCTTTGTTATATCAATAATTGGTGCACCTCAAGTTGTTGTACCGAGTATGCCTTTAGCTTCCTTCTTAACATGTGTTAAGATGCCATGCTTGCGAAGCTCTAGTTGAATAGAATATGTACGATTCTGTGATCGCTGGTCAGAGGTGGTATGCACCAGTCGTGGCTACTTTAATTGGACCGAAGGGTAACCCTACCACCTGCTAGCCACCTTAATAGGATGTTTCTAACCAAAAAGTACTATAGGCAGCGATTTAGTGCAAAGTGCCGTTGAGGAAGCCTTAAGATGGTATTGTGACAGTCCACGGTGATTAAGATACAGTGAGGACAACTGAGTTCTGTTGTGTCCTCCAAAAGCGAAGACAGAGAAAAGCAAATTCACAATTAGATTGTCAGTCGTTATTGTTACTGGACATTGGTTGCAATATAGGTGAAGTTATACCCTAATTTAGAATATTTTAAAAGAGGACAGAAGCAGAGTTGGTTTCGAACATCGCTGGAAGGACAGGGAGGACAGGGAAGGCACTACCCAACTACTAGAAGATGTTAAACGAACTTGGACGGGCAGCGAAACACAGAGCCCAAGATCTTCGGAGAATATGCGATGACAACAAGACATTGCATAAAATGTTTTTCTACGAACCATGAAGACGGCCAATCCGAGAAGCCCCTGAATGAGGCCGATGCTCAACATCGCCTCCGATTTCACCGGCCCCACTCCCCACAACTTCCTAAAAAGGAAGTTCACAGTAGAACTCTTGGCGCGGAGATTTAGCACTCCAAAATCCATTCTAACCCAATCATCTTGCTTCCCTCGTGGAAAACATTCCGGTAGTCTTCTAGAAACAGACAATATTGATCAGGTAGCACTACTTTACTGGGCCTGTTAGTCTGTAGTTGGGGAGTTATTGCTTAGAAATTGCCGTCCACCAGCGTTACAAAATTTTTCGCAACACCACACATACAATGGTGCACTTTTCACTTATAATCCAACACCAAGGAAAGACGCACGCTTCTGATAAAGTACAATGGGGGCGCCAGAGGCTCTTGGCCCGAGCGATGAGGCCATACAACATGACCCGGAACGGGCCAGGATAAACCAAGAGACTGTCGATTTGGAAAGATTGGGAAGAGAGAGGCCGAAGTGCTTCCCTGGCCCTTGGTCAGAAATTTCTTTTTGTCTCTCAATTTTCATGTCCCAAATTCTTGCAGTAAGTCATCGGCAATACTCCTACACCACCAGGTAAAATTCTGACATCTTACTAGGAATACTACATCTCAGGCTCAAATGTTCTCCTTCCAACGCTCGTCAAAGAACTTGACCTTCCAGAAGCCTCGGCAATATGGCCGTCTACCGCATTATCACTAGTCGTGACCTCGACGCTCCTTATCTTTGGCAGATTAACCGACATGTTCGGCGGCTATATTATTTACAGTGGGGGAGCTATCTGGCTCACGATATCATCGATTTTATGCGGTGTCTCCCAAACATGGCTGATGTTGATTATTTGCCGAGCGTTGCAGGGCTTTGCTCTAGCTGCTTTTCTTCCATCGGGAATTATGGTTCTTGGTAGCATCTACAGACCAGGTCCCAGGAAGAATATTGTCTTCAGTATCTATGGCGCATGTGCAGCGCTAGGCTTCTTTGTGGGAATTTTCTTCTCCGGACTCTGTGGTGAATATCTCACCTGGCGATGGTACTTCTTCTTCGGAGCGATTCTCTCCGCCATCACATCAGCTCTGTCACTCTTCTCCATTTCACGCGATTATTCCGAGAAAAGGAAATTGGGCATCCAGATGGATTGGGCTGGTGCATGTCTCTCCATCCCGGCGGCTGTGTTCATTGTTTTTGCCATTGCGGACAGTTCCTATGCACCACAAGGATGGAGAACACCATATATCCCTCTGTTTCTGATTCTCGGGCTCATTCTACTTGGCGTTATGGTTTATGTGGAAGGATGGGTCGTGAAGAACCCTCTACTGCCTGGTGATGTCTTTCGAGTGAAGTATATGTTGCCTTTAGTCATCGCTTTACTATTTCTTTATGGTACATTGGGCATATTCCTACTCTATGCCGTTCTTTAGTGAGTTATATCCTGGTGGTGTTGTTCAGAATTGACCTTTTACTGACCTGCATCTACAGCATGTCTGACATAATGGGTGCTTCGCCAATGCAAATCGTGGCATGGGCTGTGCCTATGGGAGTGGGTGGTCTCATTCTCTCAGTCGGTGGAGGAATGATCTTCCACAAAGTCCCAGGGACAATATTGATGCTGATATCGTGTCTCGGATACGTGGGCTCCGGCCTATTTTTTGCCGTCATCCCCATTGGTGGGAATTACTGGGCTTTCGTATTTCCTGCGATGATATGCGGCACAGTTGGCATTGACATCAGTTTCAATCTCGCCAATGTCTTCATCACGACCAATCTTCCAAAGGCAAGGCAAGGTTTAGCTGGTGCATTGATCAACTGCACTCTTCACATGGGAATCGCCATAATGCTTGGTTTTGCGGATATTGTTCACACCCAAACTTCTAAGTTGGGTACTAAGGACAGCTACAAGGCAGTCTTTTGGTACCAAACTGGACTAGCGATAGTGGGTCTTCTTATTGTTATTTTTTTCGTGCGAATCCGAGAGGCCAAGAGTGAGCTTACACTTGATGAAAGAGAAGCAATGGCGGCAGAGGGAAATGAAAGAGCTTAGCGCTTAGTTAATTCAACCATCCACCGTACCACCCATTTGCTCCCGAAGCTCTAGAAATTTAGTAAAATAAGAGGGTAGGATCTTATTAGCCAGTTAGACCTTTAAGAATCAAGAAATCTCTTCAATTTGCGAATTGGCCAGCCTTTTTAATATATCGCGTGCGACTTTATAACGCCTCCTTACTAGCGATACCTTTCGTCCTGAAACACCTAATAACTATGGTAAGTGTCCCCCCCAGCGAAGAGCTCGCACCTTATCATGGTGCTGGGGTCTAGTAATCCTTCATGGATGAAGCCAAGCCGAGCTCATATATAGTATGTATCTAGTAACAAGTATACTTCATTTGTATTTGACGAGCATGCTGCTGCTTAATCAGCATTTTGCTGAAGCATGCCATTGTTGCGCGCTCCCTTTGAGGCTATAAAGCCTCAGATATCCCTTTGCTTCTTAGAAGAATCACCGTTTCTTGATTACTGTTTCTTCCTCTCTTCCTTCGTAGACTGTGTTTCCCAGTATTGATTTCAATCACCATGTAACTTCGGTTGACGCCTATTTCTATCATTCTTTTAGCTCCCAGAAAGATGCAACCAAATGTGAAACACAATGTTTCATAGACTGAAGCTCAAATGCAGCAGTCTGTGTTTACCTTTGCCAATGAAGATCCAAATCTTCTGAATATTACGCTCATAAAAACTTGAAACTGAAATTTCTCAAGCATATCTGTTGTTTGATGCTCTTTTAGTGTGTTGCTGCGGCGGGTGATGCTCATTTCTGTTGGCATTTCATGTTGGTCGGTTCATTCACATAGTGGAAAGGGGACCCGCCCTCAAGCAACAGCAAGCCGAAGGATCTTGAACAAGAGATCAAGTCCTGTGTTGCCTACGAGCCTTGGATGCTCGGGTCATTCGTCCACCTAGCCATGTCTGACGGATCTCGAGACCGGTCAGTAATGTAAACCCCCAAGGAGCCTGGTCGCGTGTCAAGTAATGGATCTACGTATGTACAAAAGAGTGTGACCAAAAAAGACAGTAGAATGTAGCTCACCACAAGCACAAGCTCTTGGTAGAGAGACGACAGATACAGCCTGTGTTCGCCAGTAGATGGGGTGGCAGCGGGGTGTGAAAGGACTTGGTGACTGGGAGGAAATGTTTCAAGATGCACCCTTGATAAGCCCGTGGGCTCAGTTTTCATAGGCCGCAGACTCCAGATCTCACAGCTTGTAACTTATACTCTAGCTTATCTCGTTCATGTTGCTTTAGCTCGACAGAATGCATGGCCTGCAGTACCGTATAGTGGTAGTCCGGAATGATTAGGCATGGACCGGGGGGATAATCGTGATCAAGAGTATCTGGACGGTGGCAGGTCCGAAACGGTAAAGGCTGCCCCGGGAATCTATCATTAAACCAGTCCTTCATCACACCGCTCCGCGTTAGTTCCAGTGTTTCCTTTAACCTTAGAGGCCAGGGATAGAAAGTATTGAATGTGATGTTTTTGCCGTTTGGTATGAGTTTCAAAGTGTCAACGATCCTGAGAACACACTCCCACAGCTCCAACTCTTCGCTGGGCGACAGCAAATATAAGTAGCTGACGTGAATCCACGGCCCACATTTCTGGAATCTCCAGCTTGGAAAATTTCGGATAAGTCGAAGGACATCATCAAGGCAGCTCAATGCCATATATTTGACCCCAATTAGGGTTCTCTCACCCTTTGCCGCCTTCACGATAGCGCGGAATTCTGGTATTCCTTCAGGCTAGCAACGAATCGCGATAGTAAGAGAGAGGACGCGATGTTCGTATAGAATACGAGATGTCTCCTCGTTGAGGTTTCGATTGCAAGAAAGGATGGATAGAGCACAGGGTGTACTGGACGTGTTCTTGAAGAAATCGTCGAAGAGACAGTTCCAGATCCGGAAGCATAGCTCTGGTGGTAGCTTTGAAAATTCGCCGAGTTAGGCGAAAAGTGGGGGTTTGGACTTCTCTAGGGAGCGATCTTGGTTCATCTTGCTTGTGGTACCAGGGTGTTGACTTGAAATTGGGTGATGAAGAAGAAAGAAGATGGAAGCAAAGAGAGGCGAGACTTATCCATGGATCGATGAGCTCTGACTCTATGGCCCGATCCCGAATTAGGCTCTGTTAATTTCAACATGGTTCCGTACCTAGTCTGCTAGTTTTCTCATTGGCCTGCGTAGTACAGTAGCGACCGCTTTCGCCTTCCATATTGGACAACACAGAGGAGCTTTTTGAAACCCTATCATATACGGTGCTAAGCCGTATACGGTTGACATTGTATTTAAAGATCCGTCACAAGGCTGAATGGTATTATACCAAACGGAAAGAGAGTAAGTAAGATAACTTACAATGTATTGTTACCTCTATATGATATAGTATGGTGACAGAAATATATGGATATAACAATATATGGTCAAGATAAAAGATCGACTTTTGTCAAAAACCATGGCTCCATATATGGTACAATACAGGGTATTGAAACCTGGAATATCGTCAGACCGCTATAATGGCGTGATCCATACAAATTGCATACAATGTTTAGTTAGCTTTATCCGTATAAATTGTTAAAAAAGCGGATTCGTGTCATTTTAGTTAGTTAGAGTCATATATATCTTTCATATCTACCATACGTTATCCTATATATAGATTTTTGTTAGTTATAAGCCTAGAATCGTTCTAATAGTGTGTTATTTTATTAGTATAACTAGACCTAGTAGTGACCCGCGGGTGACCCTCACGACCCTCGAACCGCCCCGCCACTAGGGCGGTTCGAGGGTCTAACCTTCCGACCCTAAGGGTAGTCTACCTAGAGGTTAGACCCTAAAGGTCGTTAAACGAGATAAATAGGTAAATCTCGTGATATATATAATTTATATAGATTTACCCTATATTTTTAAATATCCTAATTATATATCCGAAGTTCTTTAATATTAATTTTTAGTGATATATTATTATAAAAACTTATATTATATTCTTAAATCTAGTTCCTATCTACT